>WEDG01008727.1:0-163634 GCA_017591395.1 Schistocephalus solidus | reverse complement strand
CGTCATCACTCATCATCATGACCATCGTCCTCCTCATTATCATCATCGTCATCATCATCATCATCATGACCATCGTCCTCCTCATTATCATAATAATCATCATCATTGCCACCGCCACCGGCACCACCACCAACACTACCGACAGTTTGACCGTCGTAGTCCGACGATGTCCACCGTATGCTCCATGGGAAAGTGGAGCAGGGACGGTGACTTGCGCGTGATTTAGTTTAAAGTGATAGTAGACTTGCGCTGCATCTACCGCACTCTCTCCTCATCCCCACCTGAGCCCGGTGTCAAGACAGAGTCAAGAAGACCGGAGGCGAGAGAGGACGCAGGTGGCTGGCGCGGCTGGGTCCCTTAAGTCCAAGCCGCCCCTAGGCGTGCCACCACACCTCCATGTTCGGCATTTGTTATGGGAGCGCAATCCGAATAACGCATGCCGTGCCCTGATGTGGCCCCCGTGTTGGTCCAACGCATCTACCACGTGGCCCGTTTATGGGGCACACCAACACTACCACCAACAATACCATTGTACGTTCCCCCGTATGTTATCTTCCTTTAACACTAGAGTTTTAGGCCTTTGTCCTAACTGTGTATCCCTCAAACTGAAATTTCATATTGCTATCGACACTATTTATCGTTTATTTTCCTTTTATCGTTCGTCTCGGAAAACTACCTCCTTCTTTTGTCCCATAATTCTGTAGTTATTTGTTCGAATCTCCCATCTTCTTCCCGCATAATCTGACACTACTTTTATTAGTGTACGCCTCGAGACATTAGGTTATAAACTTTGCTAATCATCCCACATTATAGAATCGCGTTGCTGTCCAAGTCGGCTTACTTATAACATTCCTACTTACGGACGGGCATGAAGAAAGCCAACTCAGGAGATTTAATGTTGACAGACTATAGAGCGGCTAGGTTAAAAGAGAACTCTAGCAGAAATACCCGAACGAGCTACAGCTGGCTGCCAGATATATTCTACAAAGGTAACCTAATACGAAGCTTTAAATATGGGAGAGTCACAGAAGTCCTTATCAGCCCCGGACTTGGATAGATACTCTTCCACCGTAGGGGACAATGAGAACATCCTTGAATCCTACAGAGAAAGGATACGGCTTTTGGAGGAACAGTTGAAACAGAAAATTAAATTATCTAGCCCAGACACAGCAGTGAATACACCCCTATCGGTTAATGAGTGAGTGGTGAGTCTTCCGCTGTTGGATGTTCGCGGCCGCTGCCTTCCTTTGATCCAGAGATTAAGAAATCATGCATGAGTGAGCTTAGCTCCGAAGCTAAGAAATCAGGCTGTCAGGGTTGTCACCAGCGCCCTACGGCTCCTCAGTTCTCACTTCCCCAACATTAAATGCTGTATTTTGATAGAAACTCTCTCTCAAATATTGGCTGTTTCTAAGAAGCTTTCAGAGCGGAATTGCAAAAAGGGTTAGTAATGACGAAAGTTGACACTCTTACGTGATCCACTATTGTCGGGGTGAGGCCAGAGAAGTTGTTGAGAGCTGCGCCGTTTTGGAGCCTAGTGAAGGGTACCACGAGGCTCTCAAGACCCTTCGATGACGGTTCAGCCAACCCCACTCCATTGCCAGGGCTCATATAGATAATTCAATTGACGGTTGAGTCATAAAATCTAAAGATCCTACCACCCTGATGAAGATGACTTGGGAAATGAGGAACTAAAAGAACACTTTACAGCAGTTAGAGTACATCGCGGATTTAAATTCATCTAGGACGTTAGCTGCGATCGTCAGGCGACTTCCTCAACGACTTCAGTTCAACTGGTCAGAAACTGCTTCGTCGATATAACGTCTTGGTAAAGAGCCAACGTTCTCTGTTCTAACAGAATTTGTAGACGAGAGAGCCGACGTATTGCTGGTACACCAACCCTACTCCTCAGGTCCAGTTTCTGCGCCCAATCGTTCCACGTGGGATCGAGGACTGATGCACAAGGCATATACGCATCACACACAGACTGTAGTAACAGCCCCAGTATGTAGCTCCTCGGTACTGCACCGGCGGTGTCTGCAATGTGAAGAAGCTCATGACACCGACCAATGTGGCATGTTTGTCACCCTCAAACTGCCACTAAGACTAGCTTTCATGGAACTTACTCGATTTTGTCATTCTTTTCTAAAACCCAATAGCGATGCTATCAATTGTAGGTCACGTAAGACATGCGGCGCCGCGCGGTACTCCATGCGCCACCACCCGCTGCTGCACCAACAAGAAGACGGGGCTGGTGCATTTCCGACGAAAGAGCCCACAGAGTCGAGTACAGAAACATCCCACGGTCTCACACATGCGGCGCTGTGCAAGTTGTTTCTTTAGGAGTGTTACCAGTTAAAGTGTTTGGGCCTCTTGGTTCAGTTACCACGTATGTCTTCCTCGATAGTGGTTGAGATACTACGCTAATCGATGGAAACTTATTAAAACGATTAGGCCTCATTGGCCAACCAGCAGTGTTGCCGGTATTCACCGCCGTTCAAACAGCAGAAGTGAGCTTCGAAATAGTGGGTTTTACGATTGGTGCGATAGAAGGGCAAGACCGACTGGAAGTGAAAAAAGCCTGGTCCGTTAGCCATCTCCCCAAGCTAAAACTTTTGCCTTAACTAGAAACCAGGCAGTGCGTGGGAAACATGCGTGACATCGAACTCCCCTTTTTCGACGGAGCGAATGCATCGGTACTAATCGGGATGAATCTGTCTGCCGATCACTGGGTACTCGAACATCGATACGGCGAACAGAAGGCTCCCTATGCTCTTTGGACGTCTCTCGGTTGGGTATTCATGGGGCCAGTAGCTGAACAAGATCATCGGGGAGCAAACAAGAAAGACCTTGTCACAGAAAGGTTATAACAGATTTGGAACTTTGATTTTGGTGAGCCCAAGCCCTTAGGCAAACCACATTCCGTAGACGAATCCCATGCACATCTGACTCGAGGGCACTTGGAAATACCTCTACCCTGGAAGTTAGGCTCTCCCTGTTTGCCTGACAACGAGCCGGTTGGCCGTAGATGTTTATATACCTTGAAGAACTGAATGATGAAAAACCCCGAGTTTAAGGAGTGATACATTACGGCGATCCCTGAACCTGCTGCACCAACACCGCCTTTCGGTCCTGGACCATTTTCGTATCTAACCCACCACTCGTTAGTAAATCCAATGAAACCGGAAAAGCGGAGAGTAAAGTTCGACTGCACCAGTCATTACAGGGGTAAATCGCTCAACCATCAATTACTGCAGGGGCCAGACCTGGCCAACAGTTTATGTGGAGTTTTGACTAGATTCCGTGAGCTCCCATACGTAGCAGTGGCAGACAGAGAATCTACGTTCCACCAGGTTCAAGTTCCCAATTCTTAACTTTCGTTTCTACGTTTTCTGTGGTGGCCAAACGGTAACTTAGCATACGATCCTGAGGCTTATCAAATGGCAGTACATACGTTCGGGGCAACCTCTTCCCTAGGTGTCGCTATCTGCGCACTAAACCTACCGATAAATCAGAGGATAGACGTCCTCACAGTTCACTGTGCCGAGTACTTTCAGAGTTGCTTCTACGTCGACGATTGTTTGATCATCCGCGACTTTGTGCAAGCCCTTAGGGACGTGGCTTCTCGCCTGCGAACAGCCCTGCGAAAATCAATGCTTCCGTCTACATAACTCGGTTGAGACCCTAATAGAGCGAGTCGACGGGGGAATATGCCTCGATCTTAAACCAGCCAATACCCAGCCAATACACTAGGTGTCGAATGGAACAAAGCTACAGACACATTCAGTTTCACAGTCAGGTGCCCTTCGGATACGGTTACCAGAAGAGCAATGCTCGCTTATATTTCAACCCTCTATGATCCACTTGGGTTTGTCGCTACCATTCTGCTACCGGCCAAGTTACTACTGCAGCAATTGTACCGATCGAATCTCGAATGGGACGATAAGATCGATGACGAGTAAGTGCGACAGTGGTTTACCTGGATGAAAGATTTGCAGGTCCTTGGCAATGTTCAAATCCGACGCTGCTTGACCCCGGCTGCTTTAAATACCGTTGAGCAGTATCAACTACATGGTTTCTCGGACGCGTAGAAGAGCGGGTACGGGGCCGTAGTCTACCTGCATGCATGCACAACGTTTTGTGGGGCGAATCCCGAGTCATGCCTCTTAAGGTTCAAACCATACCACGGTTAGAGCTCACCACTGCAATTCAGGCCGCCAAACTAGTGAAACAGGCCGATTTGGAACTAACACTACTAATTTCATCCAAGACCATGCGTACGGATTCCATGGTGGTCTTACAATTGATACGGAACACTACGTCACGTCTCGAAACATTTGTAGCTAACCGCATCTCTACCATATAAGATTTATCAGACGCTTCACACTGGAGATACGTGAATTCCTAGTGTAACCCAGCAGACGTAGCTTGAAGAGGTGTAGGTGATGACAGCCTGGAAAAGAGTATGTGGCTCACGGGCCTCACAGTTCTGAGCAAGAAGTCTGACGAATGACCCAAGGAACCAGCTCAACGACCCGATGCTGTTTCAAAGATGTGTGACGTTACCATAAATACCGTCCTTGCTGGAGATCATTGAACTCACGAAGTTTTCGGGTTGCGTTAGCTGGGGGAAACTTCGAAGGCATGTTGTTTGGCTGCGACGATTTGCAGTTTTCCTGAAAAACAAAGTTGCACATCGACCAGAACCCGTTTCAAAGGTACTCACCATGGCAGACCTAGAAGGTGCTGAAAGCGATGTCTTGAGGTTGGTCCAGATACAATTCTTCGAGAATGATCGAATGTGCGTACAGAGCAATTTGGGAAACACCGATCTCAAGAAGTTGAAAGTGACCAACAGTCTACTGAAGCACCTTTCACCATTCTTCTCTAACGGTCTGATTAGAGTGAGAGGGCAACTTAAATACGCGCCAATTCCGTACGAAACAAAATACCCGGTCATTCTACCCTCAAACCCATTGTGTATGCCGACTAATCGTAGAACACTTTCATCGACTTAAATGGTCATGTAGGGATATCACACTCAAGTGCTATCCTACGAGAAAGATACTGGATAATTCGGGGCCAGGCACTCATCTAACGAGGCGTTAGGTCTTGTTTTGTGTGTCGATGCTGGCACTCTCTACCCTGTCGACAGCTGATGGCACCTTTGCCGCTGGATAGATTGGAGCCGTATAACCCGCTTTTCACGTTCACAGGGGTCGATTACTTCGGACCCTTTCAGGTGAAGTTAGCCTGACGGTCGGAAAAGAGATATAATTGTCTGTTCAAATGCTTCAGTATTCGCACGGTCCACATCGAGGTAATCTCAAATACAGGGGACTGTTTCGTTTCTGTGTGCTTTCGGTAGGTTTGTTGCTCAAAAAGCTTTACAGTGACAACGGGCCAAAATTCAAAGAGGGTTGAGAATGAACTGATGAGGTTACTGAAGCAACGGAACCAAGACCGAATAACTATGTCTCTCGGGGAGAAAGGATGCGATTGAATCTTCATGCCCCCTGACAGCCAGTCATCGACGAGGAGTATGGGAGCGCCTGATCCTGTCTACCAGACGGATATTACGTTCCATTTTGGGTTCAGAGGTGGTAGCAGGCGAGGTCTTCCTAACAAGAATAACCGAAACCGAAAAGACAATGAATGACCGACCGTTGGTGAAGAACAGTACGGATCCGAACGAGTACACTGTACTCACTCCACAACATTTTTTACTGAGCGTTCGGAACCTTTCGTCGTCTGCTGAAGAGTGAAGTCCCTGCAGACTTAACAGGAGGTGGCGCCAGGAACAACATCTTGCTGACATATTCTGGAAAAGATGAATAAGTGCCTACGTACCATCGTTGCAGGCCAGACAAAGGTCGCATTGTGAGGCCCTCACAACTCCATATTGGAGATCTGGTCCTTGTAGTTGACAAAGTAGCACCACAAGGACACTGGAAGAAAGCCGTCGTGAAAGAGCTGCTCGAATCAAACGACAGTAAGGTAAGAGATGTTATACTGAGAACGCAACAAGGGAGATTGGTGAGAGACATGCACAGATTATGTCTGTTAGAGGACCACGAACCAAGCCATGGATTATATCCACTCCAAAATCAACCACCTAAACCCTTTGTGGGAGTGTACGTTCCAACGTATGTTATCTTCCTCTAACACTAGAATTTAAGGCCTTTGTCCCACCGTTGGCGCTCCCGGACTTAACACTATATCCCTTCAATTGACATTTTATATCTCCATAGACACTATTTATCGTTTAATTTACATTTTATTGTTTGTCTCAGAAAACTACCTCCTTCTTTTAGTCCCCCAATTCTCTGGTTATTTGTTAGAATCTCCCATCTTCTTCCCGCATAATCTGACTACTTTTATTAGTGTACGCCTCGAGACATTCGGTTGTAAACGTTGCTACTCATTCCACATTATAGAACCGTGTTGCTGTCCAAATCGGCTTATGTATAACATTCCTACTTACGGACGGGCACGAAGTAAGCCAACTCAGGCGATTTAATTTATGCAGGCTATAGAGCGGCTAGGTTAAAAGAGAACTCTAGCAGAAATACCCGAACGAGCTACAGTTGGCGGCCGGATATATTCTACAGCCACCACCACCACCACCACAACCACCACCACCACCACCACCACCACCATCATCATCATCATCATCATCTTCAGAATTTCTAGTATATTTATCATCGAGAGTAAGCCTTACCCTAAATACTAGACGGGTGAACCTCGAATTTGTTCACGTATCAGTAGGTTTTCGAATTTCAGTGCTACACCGGTAGGCAGTGCGCCTGGGTTACGTTGGCTTCTTTGAAAGAGAGGGATGGTGCCATTCAACAAGTTTCCTCTTTCTCACAGGAATACGAGACAGTTACTCCACAGATGCCATCTCCTTTGCTCGTTACCTTTGAAATGGTGAAAGCGATTAAAGCCTACAGTTCAGGCGAGCAAGATACTCTGAATCGATTTTGCCTAAAAGTGAAGCCAAAGGACAAAAATAGAGTCAAAGCGAATATGTCTGGCGCTTAAAGGAGTTGTTCAACCTGAGCGAATGAGTAATGGTACACGGATAAAAGGCAGGGCACAGGAGTCACGACATCTATCAGCAACCACGTTCCCATAATTCATGTGAATGCTAAGTCCAACACCCCCCCAGTCAGCGTGCGCGCACGTATGAATAACAGGTCTTAACTTTTATCCAGCCCTTGTTCTGACAAAGTCCACACTGGTGTACGTGTCCCGTCTGGAATAGTCCATGACTGCGAAAAGGAGTTAATGGACGCTTGAGTAATGGTTCTGCGGCCCACAATCAACTAACCAGCGCGATGACCTCGCGCCTTCATATTCCGCGCTGTGATTTCGCCTGAAAACGCGTGGACGACTAACAGCTACGGTGCCAGCGAGCCAAACGGCCGAGTGATGCTCCCGCAAAGCATCAATGACGGTGATGCAATCACGGCAATCAATGACTCGGATGCAGACTAACAAGCCATCATTGTGACGCTCCGTTATGAACGCGTGAGCTGATAATTATAGTAGGCATGTGTTGGCAATACGACTGCCCCTATCTGCGAATGTCTGTTAGACGGGTTTCGAGCAAAAGCTCGAAACATTGGGAGAATAAACTTATTTTTCCAGCGATCACATCCTTTTCTCCTGGACTGCTTCCAGGAACTCGCCTATTTGATTATATCCACGATTTTTGTACACTGCCCCCCGCCGAAAACCTTCATCAAACCGAAGCCGGTTAGTTTTCTAAACTGCTAACCGCAACGAAAATGCGCGATGCCAATCATAATAAAAAAAGGCTCTCAGTTGTACCATTCAAAAAGCAGCATATGCCGACCCCTATCGGAGTGACGAAAGGATGAGGGAGAGCAAAACTGAAACCATCCCCTCCCCCCTCCTTCATCCTGCTGTTTGATCTAGAGGGATGACCTCGGATTCAGTGAGTGAAAGCGTCGATATGTACTTCAAGGACAGTCGTATTGTTCGCCCTTGAAATTACAAAGTTATTAAATATATGTGTTACAGGGGAGTTGCGTGTACTAAATCCATCCTGATCGCGGAATGTGAACTTGCTGTGTTCCGTTTGCTTCGGGCCTACGCAAACCAGTGGCATGTTGGCTGGCAACTAAGAATTGGCAAGATTTACCAGCCACGATATGAACACTGGTATGACCATTTCTAACTTATTTGCCTGTTGCGCATCGGCTTAAGTCCTGTTCGATTCTCAAATTAATTGGCCGCAGTCTAGGGGTAGAGAAGCTGACAATGGAATTTTCAATGTTTCTACCTCACTCGGTAAAGTTTCATAATAAATATGTGACCCCTAAGATTTCATGTTTTCTACTGAGGTCAGTTTCTCCCCAGCCACATAAGTTAACGTCCGTTAATGAACGCTCACCGATCGCTGATGGAACTCAATCCTCCCGTTATGCCTTGGGGCTCACACTCGAGCCGCGCCAGCGGACGCACAGCGGCTAGTATCATAGGTAGATGAACCTTGCCTCAGGTAGTGCACCGCCTGAGGTTGGGTATGGCTGGCTGATGACGACTAATGAGCCAGAAATGACCATTCCAGTCTCACTTGTCTTTGCGGGCAATGTTCATCCACATAAGTTGGGGCAGACAGGCTTAGAGAGGTGGAATTTGGAAATTGTGCCTCCTCCTTTTCCTTCTTCATTCGTCCAGTAACAGGCCTCCATTTAGAGTAGGAAGTTGATTACTGAGACAACCAGAATTAAATTTCCGCCTTTATTTATTCATCCTTATCAGCTAGGCTGCTTGCCACCTAGGCCTGCCAATTTTTCCGTTCAAAAACAGGGAAATTTGCGTTTTTCCTCGTGTACAGGCATAGTTTCACCAGACTGAACTAAACATTGAGCAACTATTTACACTACTGTGTTGATTACAAACATACGTAGGTTGCATTATCTTTCTCTGTAAAGTAAAGGCTGTTTAGCCTAGATGAATGGCCTCGGAGTCAAGGAGGGATAATGGCGATACGTTATTCAAGGAGCGTCGTATTTGCGCCTTTGAAATGCCAAAGTAGCGCAGTGGCGCAGTGGGTTAGAACGTTGAAATTCTAATCTACAGGTCGCTGGTTCAAGTCTCTAGTGCTGCACCACTTGGGGTTGGATATGACTGGCTGGCGATGGATACTGAGCCGGAACTGGCTACTCAAGTCTTCCTTGTCTTTGTCGACAACGTTCTTCTGCCTATAATACTAGCCGCCTTGCGGCTGGTGGCAGGCTCAAGAGTGAGCCCCAAGGCAGAACGGGACGAGTGCCTTGTGCAACCGATCAGTGAGCATTCATCAACATTCATATATGTTATATGAGAGTGACGGGCATCATTATATACTGCTCGTGGAACGTGAACTGGTGGTGTTCCACTTGATTTGAGTCCTATGCAGGCCAGCCACATGTCTGCTGTCAATCAAGAATTGAGAAGTTTTATCAGCAAAGAAAAAAACGCACTGGAATGGCCATTTCTGACTTAATTGTCCGTAGTTGATAGGGCAAGGGCTTGCTCGATGCGGCCACACACTTTCCTGCCCAGGCAATACCCCGCTCTTGGCCTGAATCAGTTTAGGTTTTTGAAGACACAAAGATGACTAATGCCGTAAAGCAGAACTCAGACTTCAGGAAATGTTGTCATCTGTCATGCCCTTTATCTTACTTTACATGATATTAGACAAGGTGAATCTTTCATCTCTCTTCGATACCACCGTCGCACTGACACGTGAACCTGTTCAAGTGGGTTGAAAAACAGCCATGCGCGACCTCACGGGGTGTGAACGTTTTTTTAAGGACCCAAGTCATTTAGTTTCACGCAACTTGCGGCCGTTATCCTCGTCTAACGAACCTTAGGCATCAAAAGAGGCGTCCCCAACTAACCGTCGAACCGTAGTATTAATAGACATCGATATGGGATGGATGAACGGCTTCAGCTGGTTCATTTTCTGTTCACTACCTCAAGCCCAGGTAAGACTGATGTGGAAGTCGAACATGTTTGTCGTTTTTAGACACGAGACTGTATCGCTGAACCACGGACACACATATCATATCAGCACCAACTCATTCCCTGTCCGCAAATACCTGCCATTAGAATCGGAGTATCGACGACCTAAGGCTAAATGAAATAATTGATAAATGGACCCAGTGCATTAGATAAGGTGTGGATGCAAAACCCAGTGATGAAGTTCTGGACTGCAAACAAAAGGAAACCTGATTCCATGTCCTGGCTGAGTTTTAGGGCATGGCTGTCTAGCGATGGCAAACTAGATAGAAGTGGTTATTTAGGCCGCATATAAACTTTGGACCATTCAGAACGGCGTGACTGCATTCGAGGATCCGATCCGGAGCTCACAGACAAAACGCAAGATCAATGCTTCTGAAAAAAGTAGCAGATATTTTGCCAACTCCTACCCTTTCCGACACAGAAAAGGTCAGTCCGAGAGTAGTCCCTTCGTCCTTGGCACCCGTTTTTGAGTGCAAGACAATTATGAATTACATATATTCAATAGAAACTTAAAATCAGCAGACGCGAAAAATGATTTTTACTAAGTTCCTGGACGAAGAAAGTTCAAAATGTTGAAAAATAAGTGGAATAAAAAAACCGATGTTTTAATACATGCGTGAAACTGGATCTGAACTCCGTGCAGTTTCTCGATTAAGGACGTGGTGTTTTTGATGCATTAAAGAGTATATAGACTTTAAACGGTGCTGTAAAAACGAAGAAAATATCCTTTTAAAAGAGAAAGTACATGACAATTTTTCATCAAAAATGGCCTGTCATAATCATTTGGGTGAGTTAAAGCGTTAAAGTGGGACAGAACGGTGAAGAACACAATATGAGCCATCTGCAGGTGACCGCAAAAACGAACAAGTCGAAAAGGCTTACCCCTCAAAAACCCTGCAAGCAAATCATTTTTTCGCATCACCTTCTAAGGCCTTGGTTTTTTCTAATGGCCATTTATCCTTCTGTAATCTTGATGCCAAACTTCTTAATTCGTGCTGCCGACACTACAAATTTACTTTGGCACTTGAATTTACTTAAGTAGGCATTTTATGACACTAAAAGTGCATAAGGTGAAAAGGAGGTGTTTTCCATCTGGAAAGGGACTAGGTTTATTCATTCATTTTGTCAGATTCTGTAAAGGTCCTGAAGTTGCTGGCACGTTGACACGATATACAAAAACTACTGGATAGGGATTTTTATTAAGTTAAAATCTTAACCTAACGACAATAACCACGAGAACTCACTTCGATAGCAAGCAAGGACCAAACGAACGGTCAATGCCAGTGTGCTGCAGACCCGTGATCCTCTTTCCCCTGTGGTAATATATTATGATATTATCCTTGTTCTGTAGTTGTTTCCTTCAGCGTCAGCATGCGAGAAGCGTTCTTACACTATCGATGCGGCTTCGTTATTGGAAGAAAAAAACACTTTGAATGGTGATGAAGATGCTTCCTTCCACAGCACTGCTGGTGCACATATGCCTCTCAGTAGTCAACTGGACTTATCTTTTAATGCCTTTTTT
Organism: Schistocephalus solidus; assembly: GCA_017591395.1. NCBI lineage: Eukaryota > Metazoa > Platyhelminthes > Cestoda > Diphyllobothriidea > Diphyllobothriidae > Schistocephalus > Schistocephalus solidus. Next base: position 152,071 of record WEDG01008727.1, on the reverse strand, counting down.
TCGTGCTGAAGAGCATAATTCGAAATTGGGTGAGTATAAATTTTTGCTTGAAAGAAAAAGGAGGCATACTCTCGACTATTAGGAATAAGGAACGACTATCTCCACCTAGTTCTTTACTTATCATAGTTTTATAGCTTTACTTATTGTGACTCATCTTCTGTTGCATCTTTATATTTATGAATATTTAAATTCAGGGATGATACCCACGTAAAAATTCGTGAAGTCAACTTCCGCAAACGTACGTTTTCGATTATTCCTCATCAGGCCATTTTGTGTTTCTATTTATATTTGGTATCTTCAGTACCATTCACAGTTCAGATAAGTATGAACTTATGCTAATTTGGACAGTTTCGGGATCTGGCCCCGTGGTTGACAGGGGCTTAAGCGTACTGGTAGTCAGAAAATACTGCAAAACCACGTCTGTTATAAACTGCAGGACAGTTTATAGCTTCATGCTGGGAAAACCACTAGATGCTCATATGAGGACCCACCTAACAAAGTAGTATATATTAGTTGAATAAATTATGAATACTTGCACAAGGACATTTATTCTCATAAAAAACGAAATTTTTAGTTAAGGAGCATCAGAGTCTGCCAAAGATGCCAGAAATTTATTGAATCTGCGGTTTCTGCCAGTTGACCGATCTCACTAAGGTTTCTGCCTTCCCTCCAAAATTATTCGCAGCAAATATCGAAGCAAGGACCTATAGCCATAAATAAGTTTTTCGGAAAGGACGAAACTTAACTTTGCCAAGCAGCTGCATGGACAGGCTTAAAAGAACATTGGAAGATCTGGAAATATCTGACGGAAAGCCTTGTGTTACCTGCTGGTTGCTAAAAGTGCTGCTACGCTGCCAAAACACACACACAAGAAGCTGTGTACTGAATGAAGCAGATGGGTTAAATTTCATAAAAAGTTCGGCTGCCACAGTGAATGTCTTTTTCATCACTACCAGCGCCCCAGTAGCCAACTCATCATACCACTCTGATCTATTTCATTCACTTAACATAGTAAGTTAATGTAACCTAATTATGTGTGTTGTCAACCCAGTAGTGTAAATAGTTACTCAATGTTTCGTCCATTCAAAGAACAAAACGTACTGTGCACTACTTATGCAGCGATAATTAAAGGAGAAATGAAGTACTTTGAACTCGCTGTGATTTATCCTGTGGAGGAAGCGAATACCTGATGGAATTGAAATGCAAAGCATTCTTTGAACAAAGATAAAACCCCTCCATTTCTTAAAGTGACCTCACGGGCGTAGTGCTAGTGGGATCTTCAAAGTGGTAGGAGCAGAAATGTAGGAGGATATTCAGTGTTTGGTTTATCGTAATGCAGATTGCTTCGTCAGTTTTTATTCGACAGGCCCATTAGGAAGAATACAAATACGATTAAGTAAATACGATCTCAAGGAATATTTGGTGTGTCGCAGTAACTCGTTTCGTCAATCGTCAAATATAAGGATCATGGGTGGCCTAAGAGTGGTGAAATAATCCAAATTATTGGCAGTCTATACAAAATATGCCCGTACACGGGAAAAACGCAAATTTACCTGTTTTTGAACTGAGAACTTGGCAGGCGTTGGTGATCAGTGGCATTGCTAATTAGCCCGAGTAAATAAAGACGGAAATTTAAGTCAGGTTGTCTCAGCAATCAAGTTCCTACGTTGAAACGGAGGTGTGTCAGCAGATGAAAATGAAGAAGGAAAATGAGGAGGCACTTTTAGAAGCACGATTTCAAAATTGCAACCTCTCAAAAACCTGCCTAACTTAAATTAGATGGATGAATATTGCCGGCAAAGACAAGGGGAGACTAGACTGGCCATCGCTGGCTCATTAGTCATTTGCAAACGACGGCAGCACCATTTTGAAGGAATACAACCTGGCGAAAATTTTGCGACTCATTCACGGGGGACCACTCATGATACCGAAAGTTGCAGCTTTCGGTGACTATGTATAGTTTGTTATCTTCCGGTGTTATCTGTCTTGTGCACCCATTTTTAGTCACGGGGAATGGAGGTTTTGTTGCTGAAAATGATGCAATGATACTTTAAAAGAAAGTATATATATATATATATATATATCACGCTCTCTCATGCTGACACATTCTTAACAATGAATAAGAGAGCCTCTGTTCCACAAACAAAGGAGCCCTTCATCGACAAAGTATGGGTGCGTACTAACACAGCTGCATCTTGCACAAAGAAAATCAGAGGAGTGTGAGGAGCTCATCCACCGGCCGCTCTCTCTGTCATCAGGTGTTAACCGGTCCTGTTTTTGCAGACGTCGTCGTAGCTATCTGCCATTAGTACTACTAAGCGCTGCGCGGCCGATGGTGGGGCTCGAGAATGAGCAACTTCAAGACAGAACGGGATGAGTGAGTTCCGTCAGCGATCGGTGAGCCTTCGTCAACGAATGCAGTCAATATACCCCATCTAAATCGGCAGAAACGAACCCGTGGTCCAGTCGTTAGAACATTGCATTTCTGATCATGAGATTGCCGGTTCAAGCCTCTGGTGGTGCACAACCTGGAGTTGGGTATGGCTGACTGATGACGGCTTATAAGCCAGAAATGGTCATCGCAGTCTACATTGTCTTTAGCCAGCAGACTCAATGACCTTTACTTCTCCTAATACTACTACTACTCCTCCTCCTCCTCCTCCTCCTACTACTACTACTACTACTACTACTACTACTACTTCTACAAATACTACAACTACTTCTACTACTACTAATACTACTCCTACTACTACTCCTTCTGCTAATACTACTTATACTATTTCTCCTAATACTACTAATATGACTACTTCTACTACTACTACTACTACTACTACTACTACTACTACTACTAATACTACTACAACTACTATTACTACTACATCTACCACTACTTCTACTACAATTACCACTTCTACAACTCCTACTCCTCTTCCTACTTCTACTACTACTACTACTACTACTACTACTACTACTACTTCTACAAATACTACAACCACTACTACTACTAATACCACCCTCACTACTTCCCTCTGCCAATACTCACTCTATACTCATTACCCTACCACTACCACTAATACGACTACTTCTACTACTACTCACTACTACTACTACTACTACTACATCTACTATTACTACTACATCTACCACTACTTCTACTACAATTACCACTTCTACAACTCCTACTCTTCTTCCTACTTCTACTACTACTACTACTACTATTATGAATACTACGAGTACTAGCACTACTACTACTCCTACTACTACTACTACTACTACTACTACTACTACTACTACTAATACTATGACTTCTAATACTCCTACAACAACTAATACTATGACTTCTAATACTCCTACAACAACTACTTCTACTACTACTACTTATTTTACTACAAATACTACTACTACTGCTACTACTACTACTACTCCTTCTGCTAATACTACTTATACTATTACTCCTAATACTACTAATACGACTACTTCTACTACTACTACTACTACTACTACTAATACTACTACAACTACTATTACTACTACATCTACCACTACTTCTACCACACCACCACTCTACAACCCTACCCTCTTCCTACTTCTACTACTACTACTACTACTACTACTACTTCTGAAAATACTACAACTACTACTACTACTAATACTACGCCTACTACTTCTCCTTCTGCTAATACTACTTATACTATTACTCCGAATACTACTAATACGACTACTTCTACTACTACTACTACTACTACTACTACAAACTACTATTACCACTTCACATCTACCACTACTTCTACTACCACCACCACTCTCACAACCCTACCCTCTTCCTACTTCTTCTACTGCTACTACTACTACTACTACTACTACTACTACTACTACTACTACTACTACTACTACTACTACTAATACTACTTCTATGAATACTACGAGTACTAGCACTACTACTACTACAACTATGACTTCTAATACTCCTACAACAACTACTTCTACTACTACTACTTATTCTACTACAAATACTACTACTACTGCTACTACTAATACTGCTACTACTACTACTACTACTACTACTAGCCACTGTGCGGCTGTTGGCGAGGCTCAACAATGAGACCCAAAGCAGAACGGGACGAGTGAGTTTCATTAGCGATCGGTGAGCGCTCGTCAACAGATGTCCAACTCTACGAGTTACAAGTGGGATCATACGCACAGCACAGGTATTTGATACAAGTGCAGTGATTATAGTTCCACCTCTAACCCCTAAATATACTACTGGCTGCTTGTTGGCAGTTCAGTGAGTATTACGCGTTTATCTCACTGTGGCTGAGAGAAGTCGGCCCAAATATTCATATCATCTTTCAGTTTACACCTATAAAACCCTCAAATGGACTGATTTACTCCAAGCCAGCGATAAATTTCTGCAGAAATTAGAAAGCAGCTATTCTGCGCCGCTATTCGGCTCCAGTCAACAGTTCCAGTTACGATGCGGCTAAGCCGAACTGCGCTCATGGGCCTGAGCCTCATAGTGCGAGAGGGGCAGGGGTGGGGGGGTTAGCTTACTAATAAGTGTTAGCAGGGCGAGGGGGCGAGATGCAGACGAGTACACGTCACTGCTGTTATTCGATATGCCACCCTCTCTCCTCTCTCTCCTCCACGCATCCTGCTGCCTAGTCTGTTCGACTGGAGTTTCATGCAACACTCACCGGCGTGCAGTCCCTTAGAACGATGGAGGCAGCGCCCCGCCGGTCACGCATCCACGCTGGTCAGCGAAGCCGAGTTAACTATCGACGCTGTCGCCAGTCCTGGAGGCATTTACTACTCCTTTCGAAAGGTGTTTATGCTCGACAGGCGGCAGGCACTGTGCCTAAGATCTCAGATACAGGAATAAGCTCCCCATAAAAAAAACTAAAATGAGCTTTGGCGAAAAAAGTAAAAAGCTCAACGTAAATTTAGATGACGGGTGAAGCAAATAAGGCCGTTTAAATCCTTGACCACCATTTTCTGGCTATCACCATTAGAAAAGTGAAGAGGCCTTCCAAGATAGATAGCGGATGACTAAATTACAGGGGTTCTTGCACATGTATGAGACAACCCCCATGACCAAACTGCTACATGACCTCATTACCTTGAGATATAAGGGCTACCGAAATGCACAGAAAACTACCGTCCACCATTCCTGGAACAATATTCATTGATTGCCACTGGTTGTAGGACGGAGTGCTAATACTCCCTGTGGTCTTGGGGCTCCGTAACTAGAGACGTCATAAGCGGTGCCATAGCAACTAACTGGAAATAATCGATATCTGAGTAATGCTAGGTTATGTACAGCACTAAGAAAGCTTAAAATCTCAGGCTCTTGCTCTGCTCAACGATGGAAAAGTGTCTAATGCGTGAATGTTTCAGGGCAGAAAAATTATCCTTTTTACACCAATGCCGAAGAAACAGGGATTCTACCGGGTGAAACCGGCAATGAAGTCATCCCAGGGATTGCAAGCCGCTATCCCCCTATGGCTATCAACTTCTTGAAGCCTTCATACTAGATGCGCACTATCGACTTCACAACTTCAAAGAGCAGAAAGAACAACACATGCTCTTTTGCAAGGACTGTATACACTTTATATTACCCACTGTAATGCCCCACCCCGAGAGTCTAGGGATTTTGGTTTCCTTGGCGCTGTACATAACCTAACGTTACCAATAATTGTCACGATAACAGCAGTATACGGTAATTATTGGTTCGCTGGTCTTCATCAACCAACCATGGAACCACTCTGGGTGCCGGCGGGACCAAAGTCTTACCACGGGTTCGGGGGACCATTGAATGTTTATACCACATTCGTTAGCCTTTTGAGTACCGATTCAGCTCTGTGTCAGATGCTATAGTGTCTCGTGGGAATGCTCTACACTGATATATCCGGATTGTGGTGGATTCACGCAACTAATGGGTGAGTGCATTCTATCTAAACTTTAAAAGACAGACTGAACCGACCTTAAAAGTTTCGGTACGCCAGCATCTGTTTGTTTGTAAGCCGTCGATTGCCATATCCCCTGGCCCAGAGGATCGGAGGTTCAGGCGGTTCGATGGGCAAGGAGCGTTGAATCAAATGCCTTCGCCTCGCTCACACTACAACTCAATTCGCTCTGTAAATTAACGTTGAAACTTTTCGTCTGAAACTTTGGACGTTCCATGATCGGGGAGCTAATTGGAGTAGATTTGATCGACTAATCCTTAAAAATGGGTTATTAACTTCTGCCAGTAACTTGACACAGTTTAACACGTTTGCTTCAGAGGTAGCCTTAGCACTCTTTTTATCCCCTCCAAATATATGTTGCCATGTGCTGCAAGTTGAAACCGAAGCCAGAAAGCATCAAAGTTGGCGACAACAGTTTTCAGATTGTTGACAGTCATCAGTACGCTTCATTCGTTAATCAACTTGAACCTTTTAGCCTTTCTATCGAGCTTTTCAGAACGCTCTAGTATCTGTAAAACAATGAATAATACCATTCAGCCTGCACCATGGGCGCATAGTGGATTACAATTAATTCTTATTGCCTAAACAAAAGAGATGGTTTCAACCATTCATTAAATGTTGAAAATTGGTTAAAACCAGGGAAAGTCTTTTAAAATTGAAGTTATTGTTCTGACAGCATTAGACGCGTATTAATATAGAATAGATCCCCAAGTTCGGTTCCATACAATGTCCTACTGACTTTCAAATGACAGGTTTTTCAGAGGTTTTCTCGATATCCTCCACGACTGAATGATTACTTAAGTAAAACTCCATATTATAGTCACTAATTAGGATAGTAGAGTATGCTTTCGGGAAAGCACTACCCTCTAGGAGGTGTATTTTGCTGTTTACAGTTTTGAAATTCCACTTAAATGAACCTTAATAACAAAGGCTATTCGAATATTTGCGCCAGTCTTCCATAATAACCTCTCACTAACTCCCCGGGGCTAGAGCAATGGTTCTGGCATAGATCACAGCCGGAAAGATAATGATTCTTAACTTAGGGACAAGAGAAATCTATGAAACACAGCTAACCTAACCGACTGGTTGATGACGGCTAATGAGCCAGAAATGGCCATTTCAGTCTCCCTTGTCTTTATCAGCATTGTTAATACCACTAACCGTTATGAATATGTACGCAAAATTTACACTACGTTTTACAAACCACTAGTTGCAGGCAACGCTTAGAAAATGGGGTCCTTCGGATTATCGAACATTTCAGAAAGAAAATATTTTCGTTGAAAAAGACTGTGTGCGCTTTATGCCAGACAGCCTTAGTTGGTTGGCACATGAGAGGAGAGTTTATCAGGGAGTAGCCTACTGAACAGTAAGAAGGATGTTGAAAGAAGAAGGACTGAGAATTAGGAAAAACAAAGTCCAAAAGGCTATAGTTTCCCTTCTAGGGTGCCAGAGAAAAGAAAGTGGCTACAGAAGTCAGCGATGCTTCCGAACAGGCGTTGGAGCACCTACCACGAATATTTGAACTGAAATCCACGGGCCACTACGGCATGCTTGCGTAATATTTACAACCCGTCAACAGGCAGCCCAAGGGGATATAAATACTGAATTTTTTTACCATATGGACAGTCCAGGTACTACCTAAATGCGTCGCCTAATACTTTCATACCAGCTGGTGGAACAACTTTCCTGATTGAGTAAGCTTTGTCGGAGGAAAAGCACAGAACGTTTGTCATGGAGATAAGCTATTAGAAGATTCTCTGAGGAAGTAAAAGTTACTTTCAATTCTATTATTGTTATGCTAAATTGTCACTTCACTGTCCTTTTAAGAAAATTACATCGCTGCTTAATATATATATATATCTTCATTAATACTGTAATACATATTATGCTGGTGTAGTCACCTGTGTGACCCCCAGGTAGCAAGGCTGACGAAAATGAGAAGATCTGCAGTGGTCAATTGGCACATTAATCATCATCACCATCACCTCATGTGGTCTAGTGCCATTCCACCAAAAAGACTGCTGTACTGTTTGCAAAGGACGATTGTTAACTTTTGCAAGAGCAAAACAAGAAGAAGGCAAACCAGCCCATTAGGAAGCCGAGCTAGCTTAGGGTATGCACCGAAACCTCAAAGACATTGACAGAACCCAGTAAATGTGCTTTCTATTAAGAAGACGTAGGTAGGGGTACGTGGGAGAGAGAAGTCTTCTGAACAGGAAGAAGCATGGTGGGCGCGGAAGATTCAGGGCTAGGAAATACAAAATCTGAAAAGTTATCAATTGGCTTTAAGCGCGCCAAAAAACGGAAGATTGCCTTACTGAATTCGGAGTTGATTCTGGGGCAACGTTGGATTATCTATCCCAAAGTCGAATTCATCAGTTTCCAGCATGCTCGATGTGCTTCGTCTACTCATGCAATCCAATGACTGTTGGACCGCAAAAAAAACGGTTTCTACATGCATGAACTGCTTCTGATGCTTGAAATTTAACAAGGAGTAGATTCTTACCAACCTTTTATTTCAAAAAATAAGTTAACGTTCCAGTAACAAAATAATCTAAATTGTTTTTTTTAAATTCAATTTTCGAATTTATTTCTCCGAATTTATAATCAACCTTCCAGCCTTTTGATAGGTGAAATTTTACAAACCTCCATCGGACATAGCTGAGTAAAGTTAATTTTTTACATTCGTTCTGGATTCTCTGCGAAGTTCACTTGCAGCATGGCCTATATCGCTGCCTAGCGCCATCGAAGTGTACCAGACCATTTATTTATTGTTTTAAAGAATTCCATATACCTTCAATTGGAATATGACATGTGTAATACGGAGCTAAAAAATGCAAAATCACCCAAAACTTCGCCAACTGCTTCTGAATAGAAGCTAGAGTGGTCTAGAGGACAAGACCCTAAGTTTACTCAACACATTAGACCTGATAGATGGGCAAAAACTCTGCGGAAAGGTCAGAACTGCACCAAGTAAAGCCACATCTTTCTTCGTTTCGGTTTAAGGTTAAGTACAGCGTCTCTCAACTAAAAAAGAGCGATAGACTTCGAAAAACGCGGTCAAAAGAAGCCAAACTAAGCATACTTTCAAACTTAAGGATAATTTAGAGTTACATGCATACTGGTACACAGAGAAGAAAACTGTGACAGCCTTCGTCACATCACGGTGCTTGGCGGCATGTTAGGACGGCAGCTCTGGATACTATTATCACAATTTCCTCGAGACAACATGAGCACTTGCGCACAAAACTGCCGCTGATCTTGTTCAGGTGAAAATAAAGATTTCAGCCAATATTTTGTGGATTTATTCAGAAAATTAAAACCTCACGTCTGGTTCTAGAGATCTTGCCTCCAAGAAGACACTTTTCGTGCGTATTGTAGTATTGAAGTCTAAAAAATATATAATTGGGAAAATCTTCCAATTCATTTCATAAATGGGGCTTCAGGGCTCCAGAATGAAAGAAATCAGTAGTTGGAACGGAAACAAGGGCGAACATTTCTGCAGTTAAAATGAAACCCGAACCTTCTGCGCAAATAGTTATAAAGAAACAGTAATACAGAATTTCAGATAAGAATTAATAATGAAACGTGAGAATTTAAGGTCAAAATAAACACGAAATCGATGAACACTTTTTGAGTGATCAGCTAGCAATTTTAAAAGTTGGACAGAAGGCCTTGAAGGTTTGACCACTTTTGGAGTACTGCTGAGCAGAGCAAAAACGTTCGCAAATCCGTATGGTTTCTCTATTAACTTGCCCAAGACGCGAATGGACGTAAAAGTGTGTACAGTATCCTTTCATTGCACAAGATTATGCTTAACCATCGGAATAAACTAAGAAACATAATAAGCACTGCTTTTACCTCCATGGAAAAACATAACGTTAGGATTTTGGACAAAATGCACGGCGAATCTTCAAGACCCCCCAAAATTTGATGACGCTTCTTTCACACGGAAGAATGACCACTTTATCGCCCGCTTAACTAAACTTGCCTCCGGATACCCGCGCCTACCACAGAAGAACTCCTCCGGCTTCCTGCAAGCATAACGTGCGAGGGATCACTAAGACGACCTTTTATCTTAAACCGTTCAATTTAAAAGGATACCTACTGTCCTATTACCACAAGTATTTAAAATGCATAAATCAGGCTAAAAATTCTAAAAAAATTATAAACTGCAGGGCGATGCGTTAAGTGTCCAGGTCAGACACGCCGAGGAGCCAACTCCCTCACGCCTGTGTCAGGCAGTATCAGAAACATCAGCGAAACACGTCTCCGGGCTTTCAATTAGAACATATGTCAGAGTATGATATAACACCTTTGCTATATATATATATATATATATGCAGAATAACATGACCGACAAAGAAAATGGAGACTGGAATGGCCATTTCTGGTTTATTAGCCGTCGTCAGCCAGGCATACCCAAACCCAGGCGCTGCGGCGCCCGAGCCTCGAACTCGCAACCTTGTTGGGCAGAAGTCCAACGCCCAATCTACCCATATTCTCTGTCGTGTCTCCTCTCTGCAATTATAACTTCGCCGACTTCGACCTGGTAATTGGTTGCCTGTTCGTGACCTTTGCCACCCATACGGAGCTTGTTTGCTTCGGGAAGCCACTAGATCGGTGTGCGCCTATTCCTGTTTGAATAAAACCCGATCTGCAGCGACAGAGAATGACAGGTGGTGAGGCACTGATGAACTTCGGTTCGATGAAGTGCTTATGACCCATCTGCTAGGTTATGATTGGCTGAATGAAGGCAGAATAAGCCCGAAACATACTGTATCAATCTACCCATATTCTCTGTCGTGTCTCCTCTCTCTCTCTCTCTCTCTCTCTCTATATATATATATATATATATATATATATATATATATATATATATATATATATATATATATATATATTATTAGCCGTCACCAGCCAGCCATACCCAATCACAGGCACTTCAGCACCCGAAGCCTGAACTCGCGACTTGTTGGTTAGAAGTCTAACGCTCTACCCACTGCGACAAGTGCCCGTTGTCTTGCCGGTTTTGATCGGGAATATTAACCATGGTAATAGGCGTTCGTCGATCGGTTACAGGCCTATATCATTTACCACCGTGTGGCTGCTGGCGGGGTTCAAGAGTGAGACCAAACGAAAACGGTATGAGTGAGTGTATTTTGTATTAAGGCAAGAATTTTACGCCAATTAATCTTCCACTAAAATACCAAAGTTTAAACGGAGTGCAAATATACTAAGGAGGTTGGAGAATTTTTCAAATTAACGAAATTTTAGGGCTACACTTTCCCTTGGAATACTGCTCAATTCTGCGTGAGGAACACTGAGAAATAACGGATAAGTTAAATCTTACACAAGTGAGTCTTAGTCCAGATTACCGTTGCAAGAAAGCCACAGAATCCACGAAGTCGCCACCTGTACCTGAACTCTGTTACGGGGAGAACAATCGCGTATCGAGTACTACGAGGAGGTAGACGCTTGCATTAACGATAAACTTTCTATGTCAGCGACTGAATCATTTCCTGTGATTTTCACGCAGGGGAAGAAATAAGCACCTGCATATTTAGGCAGCACTTGGTTCGAAAAATGTCTACATACGCTGTAGATAAATATGCACGAAGCGGCTTAAAATGAACGCACCATACCAGTGACAAGTTCCATGTGAGTAATACAAAAGTTGTGACCAGTTACCCATTTTTACGCTTTCTGTATTTCTTTGATCAGGATCTGAAATATTCTTTTAATCAGAAAGGTGGTCGTCTTCAATCTGCCGTGTCGACTGGATACGCACTTTCCTTCCCTAAAGTTGTGAGTACAGTCGTGGTTCAATAAGTGAGCTGCAAAAGAATCCTACGAAACAGTTCGACTGTACACGATTTATTTTGCCCACTTTCCCTCAGCACTGAGTGATACTGGTAAATCATCCGTCTGTCTTAAAATCACACATGCCATATTAGCACCATTGTTAGCTTTTAAGTCAGTCCTACAGGTTGACACCTGTCTCGCTTCTTGAAAAAAGCAAATTTCGCACAATCGTGATGCGGTTGTGCTTGAGTGCTGACATAAAAAGAGCAAGACGAATCAGAGATATAAGGGCAGAGTATAAGAGGGCACTCACCGCTAAGGGGTCATCGACGGGAGCTTGTTTGGCAAAATGGAGAAAAGAAGGCTTGGTGAGGGTCCTGCTTTTGGCATCTCTCCTGCTCGGCCTACCCGAGGAAGGAGGAGGAGGAGGAGGAGGAGGCGGTGGTGGTGCGCGACGAAGCAGACGGAGACTGCTGCGGCGGCGGAGAAGTCGGACTGTGGGGCCTTTTGGCACGTCTTTTACTGGCGGATGCACCTTGCTGCGTTTTTTCCTCCTCCGAAGGGAGCGCGGTGCAGGCGGCGGTGGCGGCACCTCTCTTTTCGAGCCCTTTTAAAGGTTTAGGCTCTTCCGTGGTCGGTGTAATATCCTTGTCCGAGAGCGTACTCGCCCTAGAGGAGGAGGTTGGAGATGAAACAACCGGAGGAAGGCCATGCATGGAGTGCTGAATCGTCTGCTGGGCATGACGCTCACTGCTCTGGGCTTTCTGTCCGGAGACCTGACGGGCAGGAGAGGAAAGAGTCGAGATGACAGGGGAAGAGGGTCCGGCTGAGCCCTGTTTCCCCTCCTTTGGCTTGCTTGCATTTCGCGAAAATGATAGAGTCCTCCAGCGACGGGGTCTCAGAAAGGCGAACCGACTTTGTTTCAACGGCGTCCCTGCGTCGCTAACGCCTTCCTCCAACTGGTGAGCATTGTCCATGGTGCTGGCTTTCTTCTTCTGCTGACTGACGCCATCACGCGACGGGCTAGGTGAAGGGGATTCCGAAGCATGGCGGGGCATAGTGAAGGAACGCTGCTGCCGCTCCGGCGGACCCCGGTCCCCGGAAAATTTTGAAAGCCAACGCCACATGTTTAGGCAAACTTAGCCAGGGTCATGCAAAACCAAAAGTATCCCACACAGAACGAAGGTCGGGATCAAACGTGTTCAAGAAATGAATGTAGTTTAGTCAGGCAATGAAAAAAGGTGATCTTTGATGTTTATGTATACGTAAGAAGTTGAAAATAAAACAACAGGGTAGGTAATCTTACAACTTTTTGGTATTTTGATGGTTTTTAGTTGAAAAAACCAGTGTACCAGTTGCCTTGTGTAACGGGAATTCCCGACTGAACAACCCGTACAGACGGTCGGTGAATGCTGAATGCTGTCACCCGAGGGAAGTTCACGACTATTCACGCAGGCAGAGGTAGTTTGAATTTCAGCTGGATCTAAACTAATCTCTGTTCAGAGGGATCAAAGTTGCTTCAGTATTGTGTGTGTGTGTGTGTCTGTGTGTGGGTGTGTTTGTGCGTGCAGTGCTCGAGCAGGTTGCTCTATAGTGGTTGAAAGGGGGTTGCTAGGTCGAGCTGAAACCAGGCTGGGGTGGGGTATGCTCGCGGAGGGAGGCAGGCGATGGGCTAACTGCACCGTGGCCAAGTTTTGCAATCGATGGGCGGGAACATGCGGGATGATACAGGCTTCCCTTCTTTTATCTCTTACGCCTCTTCGCCGACCTTTTCTCCCCGGGCTGGTGCTCTTGGTGGATAACGCGCCAGCCATGGCGGCGGTGGAACAAACAGCTGCTCCCCTGCATTGCGATTGGCTACCGAGGCATGGTTTTCAGGCGCTGATTGGTTGGCACTACAAGTGGGCTTGAGTTGAAATTACGGACCGTACGCTTTTCCACCCCACCCTGTGGGCACAAACGAACGCACGCACGTACGCGAGAGGAGTTGGCTATTGCGTTTGACAGCATCGATTCCCCTCGCGTTTTTGCCGCAACTGATTGGTGGCTGAAACACGTGGCCATTGAAAGAAAGCACGTGCAGACCAGCTCTCGCAGTTGCGGTGAAATTGCAATGCATGTTTATTGAGTGTTTTCGAGAACATGCGATGCTAAACTTCGCAACAAAGAGAGTCAGTTGCGCAACCTGGTTCCGCTTTAAATGGAATATCAGTGAAAGCGAGAGAGAAAGAGAGTAGGGCTCTGATTTATGTGAAAGGAGGATCAATGGGAAAGCTTTAATCAAAACACAGGAACGAAGGAAACAAAGAATCTCACTAGCTGTTGCTATGTGACTGCCAAAATTCACTATTTACTATCCACCAGCGATCTCCTGAAGCACATCGCGTAGCAGTTATAAATTACTTGTACCTCTTCAGTTCGCCTTTTGCACTGGGAAGCCGATCTTACCACGTGAAAATTTGGAAAATGAACAAAAACTCCTGCCAAAATCTCTTCAGAGAACTGACCCGCCGGCCACTGCACTAAATAAATGCGACCCACACTTCAACCAGTCAACCTAAGCACATTCTAAAATTGAAGTTCAATTTTCCTCCGACTGACTGCTATGAGGACAGAGTTACATAAATCAGGAGAAGAGAACCCGCTCCTCATACATATTCTCTTATGTGTGGAGATTTATCGAGCTTCTACAGTAGAAATTATGTTAAGAGAAGCCCCAAACGTTTGACTATTATAGGTTTTTTGCAGAAACTTCCGAAGCAATCGTTTTCAGACGATCCAGTGAAGGAATGAGTCTAAATATTCCTCTAATAGGGTGATTTTCTGATACAACATAGAGTTCGTGATGAATGTCACATTACTACTACCACTACTGCTGCTGCTACTACTACTAATACTACTACTACTACTACTACTACTACTACTACTACTACTACTACTACTACTACTACTACTACTACTACTACTGTTGCTACAACCACTAAGACCAATACTATTACAACAACAACAACAAAAACAACAACTGCTACTACTACTTCTACTTCTACTACTACTGTTACTACTACCACTACTACCCATACTATTAATGTTACTACTACAACTACAACTACTACTGCTACTAGCGGTACTACTATTCCTACTACAAATACTGCTGCTGCTGCTACTACTACTACCAATACTATTACTAGTAATACTGTTACTGCTACTACTTCTACTTCTACTTATACTACTACTACTACTACTGTTACTACTACTACTACTACTACTACTACTACTACTACTACTTCTACTACTACTACTTCTACTACTACTACCACCACTACTTCTATGCCACTTCTACCAATAATAATACTTTTAATATTCCTGCTATGACACTACTACCAATAATAATACTTTTGATATTCCTACTATTATTACTACTCATATTACTACCACCACTACTACTTCTACTATAACTACTCCTACTACTGTTACTATTACTGCTACTATTACTATTACTACTACCACTACTAATATTGCTCCTACTACCATTACCACCACAAATACTACTATTACTACTACTGGTGCTACAACCACTAAGACCAATACTATTACAATAACAACAACAAAAACAACAACTGCTACTACTAATACAACTACTACTACTACTACTACTACCAATACTACCACCACCACCAACACCACTACACGTTACTACTACCACTACTGCTTCTAATACTACTCACTATTACCACTACTACTCACCACTCACTACCACCACTACCACTCACTACCACTCAGCAGTAGCACTACTTCTTCTACTACAGCACCACTCACCACTCTAGCAGTACTCACTCACTACTAGCAGCACTCACCACCACTACCACTACCACTACTCACTCACTCACTACCACCACCAGCAGCACTACTCACTACCACCACATACCACTACTACTCACTACCACAGCAGCACCACCACTACAGCAGTACTACTACTACTTATAGCAGTAGTACTCACTACTACTCAGCAGTATTACTACATCAAACCAGCAGTACTACTCACTACCACTAGCAGCACTTCCCACCACTTTCAGCATTACACTACTCACTACCAGTACCATCTACTACTTATAGCAGTAGTACCACTACTACTCACTAGCAGTACTACTACTACCACTACCACCAGCAGCACTACTCACTCACTAGCAGTACTACTACTCACTCAGCAGCACTCACTACTACTTATAGCAGCAGTCACCATTACTCAGCAGCACCACATTTCACCATAGCAGTAGTAATTACTATCACTACTAGCAGTACTACTAATTACTACTACTAGCAGTACTACTACTACTAGCAGTACTACTACTACTTATAGCAGTAGTACTACTATCACCACTAGCAGTACTACTACTACTACTACTACTAGCAGTACTACTACTACTAGCAGTACTACTACTACTAGCAGTACTACTACTACTTATAGCAGTAGTACTACTATTACTAGCAGTACTACTACTACTTATAGCAGTAGTACTACTACTACTACTAGCAGTACTACTACTACTACTACTACTACTAGCAGTACTACTACTACTACTACTACTACTACTAGCAGTACTACTACTACTAGCAGTACTACTACTACTTATAGCAGTAGTACTACTACTACTACTAGCAGTATTACTAATAAAACTAGCAGTACTACTACTACTAGCAGTACTTCTACTACTTCTAGCATTACTACTACTACTAGCAGTACTACTACTAATACTTCTACTACTAGGCGTTATGCGGCTGCTGATGGGGCTCGAGAGTGAGCCTCAGGGCAAAACGGAACGAGTGAGTTCCGTTGGCACTCCGTAAGCATTCATCAACGAAGGGAAATATTCCCGATCTAAACTGGCAATATAACAAGTCCGTGACTTGATTGTTAGAGCTTGAGGTTTCTGCTCGACACGTAGCGGGTTCAAGCCTCGGGTGGAGCACTTCTGAGATTGGGTATGATTAGTTGATGACGGCTTATGAGCCAGAAATAGCCATTCAAGTCTCCCTTGTCTTTTTCGGCATTGTTCAAGTGCCAGTTCTATCGTCAGACAAACGTACCGCAGCCTTGAAATGCCCAACGACGAGAACACGCGAATATCCCAATAGATATTAATGATAAGAAATGCAAATTTGTATGAAGAACGAATAAAAGCGGGAAATATTAATATCAGCTGATGCTTCCCTGGTGATGCTGCCATTTTCCTGAAAGAACAGTCACAACAGAGCTGTAAGCTACAAAACAAGTGCAGTACTTCCATCGGGCACATCCGGAGATGAGGAGCTCCATGTGTCACAGCCTGTTCGCTTCAGTCACTATATTCCTCGTGAAATCATCGGCGAATAGGTTGTTTATACAGGCAGATGCTGAATAGCTTCCTGACCTTTGACTATTTATTTGATGCCGACTTGGTTGTTTCTGACAATAGACCTTTATCAGCCCTGCGGACGACAAGAAGCTGATGAGGGTCGGTGTAAGTAACCCACTCAGCTCTCTTATTCAGCCTTCCGGCCTCCAGTCATTGGCTGTAACAAACGCGATCCTGCCTACCTAATGAAAAATGCCCAGCTATCAGTGTAAACCTTTCCACGCATGTGAACATCATCATTATTTTTTTAGAATTCATCTCCATTTACAGTGTGAAGGACCTTTTTGAGATCAGCAAAATGGGTTTAGACGGGGGGTCTTACTGACTAGAAATATGCGCTGTATAGTTGCCTGGTCATAATTATCATACCAGTGGTCCTATCATGTTTGTTTTATTTACGCTGAGTCTCAGGAATTAATCCTTTGTTCAGGAGAACCCGAATAAATTCTGAAAATGCGGAAAAAGTGTGCTTGTTCCAGACTTGTGGACAGCCTTTTCCCTCGCAGTGCTGCGATTGCAGGCGTCATGTGGGATTTGCTTCACATTGGGTCAATTTGTCTCACAGTGGAGCCTTTAGATTTGTAGTTTCCTACTGGAATTGGGTCAGGGTTTTCTATGGCGTCTGCAACGCTCTCGCCTTCTGCAGAGGGGGTATGCGATCAATGTTTGCTTCCACTTCAGAGAATCTGTTTCTCGTTTCCTCGCATGACAAACATGAACAGCTAGAGTGCTCCCGGGTCTGACACGCCGGGGTGGTTCCGGTTGAACAGAGCAGATGCGCACTTCCACATTGACTGTTCTAGGCCAAGAAGTTCTTTTTATTTCTCACAGGTTAGCGGATATATATTTTTTCTGATCTGCGAGCAAGCCATTTGCATAGGGAAAATGCAGCTTTGCATATGATGACCATGGTTGTCGCTTTATCCACGCGAAATAGTGGTCTGTAGGGTCAAGGAACCAAATTTCTTCCTCATTGTCATCGATTCAGCCCTAGTATGTCCATCATGCAGATTCAAAAACTTTCGTGGCAGTGCTTTAAATGGCATTATATAGCCTTTTTCATTTATTACCAACGTCATCCTCCCCTAGAACTTACATTTGTCCCCGTTTTTAGTTATAATGCCTGTGACCTTCCGTCTACTTTCAACACTGTTTTGTTTTGAAGTGCCCGGTTTCCACAGTGCTGGTTTCCATTAATGCCGTCTTTGTTGTTGGATTTGCATCCGCAGCTTCAAGCTGAGTAGTCGTTTCGGCATTTGGCACCCCTCCTAGACTTTCCCATGACACATCTCGATACTCACCCATTTGAGGAGCCGGTGTTCGATTGAGGGTGTGTACTTGCGATCGAGAGCGCAAAAGATGGTATTGATAGCGCACTGGCTGTGTTCTGAGCGGATCTCCAACAAAATGAGCTTGCCACTACTATAGTTGCCTTCTACGTGACATTCATTCACTCGCTTCCAGGGGATGTAAGCACTGTCTACTCGTGCAGTAAATCAATCGAGAGTGACACCTTTGTTAGCTCTTCGTTCAGACACAAAAACTGAGTTCAGACCATGGTAAAGCCATCGGAAATTGCCGTTGTAGATGCGCATTAATTACTAGTCGAAGTCAGTTTCTTTCCGTGGAGTTGAAGCACGGTGATGCGTTGCTTATCAATTTTCTGCGAAAGGAAGGGAGGAAGAGCAAATCAGGATGTATTTGTTGATCATGAAAGCGAGCTCAGTGTCTTGTCATTTAGCTCTAGAAAAAGTATCTTGTGCTCCTCTTTTGCACAAACTGTCCCCTGCATTCAAATCAGTGTCACAGAAGAAAAAGATTCCTCTATGCATCGAGGAGCCATCGCCATCTGATTCCCAGTTTACTGGTCAACCACTCAACACACATCATACACCGGGCTGACGGCGTGGTCTGTTATATAGCGTCAGTTGTCAGCCTTCCAAGCCTCTGCTTCTGGGAGACCGTGATAGTCGCAAGTGCATCAACTGGCACTAAGAGACATACGCCGTGATGGTGTGGGTAATGTGTATGTGCTGGTATTGGTAGTGTGCTTTGAGGTGGTCTAGCCTTCGGTGGTTTACCGCAAGTTGTCGTGGAGACGCATGTGTCCGAGAGGGTCCATGCAGTATTTGAATGCACAGGAGCAGTGAAGGCAGGGGATACGGGTGTTGTGGCTTTATGTCGGAGCCCCAGGCACTTATTCGTCCATCTCTGTGCGATGGATTCGCAGGTGACCGACCAGGCCGATGCGTGAGGTGAAGTTGCGGGCACGGTGTGGGCAGGAGAGGTGGGTAGGAGCTAGTTGGTTGTCATCCGTGGTAGCGGTGGTGGAGATGCTGGTGGGGAAGGTGGGAATGGCAGCAGCGAAGGGTGTGCGTGGGCTATCGGTGCTGTCGACATTACGGTGAATTCCGCTGTCATGAATGCGCATGTGACCCAATAGGCCCATACGGTGAATAAATGCGCGAGGGCAGTGGAAGCAGCAATCTCTGCGGTTAGTTGGTGCTCCAGGCACTGGCTTACCACTCTCTGTGCGATGGATTTGCAAGGGACCGACCAGGCGGTTGCGTGAGGTGAACGCGCGATTGCAAGGAGCACAGATTAGGACCGAGTCCCCATCGCTTGAAAAGGAAGGCGTTGGTGGTGGTGGAAGTATCAGGTGGCAAGAAGCCGGAATTTGTCGCTTCGGTGATGGAAGTGGGGAAGTGGTGCCAGTGGTGCTCGTCCCTGTGATCAAGGTTAGGTTTGCGGGAGGGAGGACGGTGCCGGTGATCGAGAGCAGCGGTACGTTGGAAGTTTGATCACCAGTGGCGGGGGTTATCGTTGTCGTGGGGTTCAGAGCAGGGTTGGCAGAAGGCATGGTCACTGAGGCCGATTCACGTGCGGAAGGTGTGTTGGCAGCGGGAACAGGTTGGGAGGGCTTTGGCATTGGCAGTGTCGGTCCTGGGCGTTTGTGACCTGCGTGCCGCCCTTTTGGTCTTCGCAGCGGGGATCCGGTTGGCTTCCTCGATTGCTGCCCCCGTCTTCACTGTCCTACTCCAGGCTGTTCGGTTCCGGGCAAGGTCCTCCCATTGTGTCGGGTTTATCTGCAGTGGCTTCAAGGATGCCTTTAGGTTTGTCGTTTTGCGTCGAACTTGACCCGCTTGTTGACGGAAAGCTGAGGCGCTATCTCCATAGAAGATTCGTTTGGATAGTCGCTCGTCATCCATCCTCATGTGGTGGCCACTCCAGTGCAGTTGCAGTTGTCTCATCAGGGTGTTAAATGTTGAGGATGCATGCTCGTTCCAGCAGCTCTGTATCCGAGATTCTGTCTTTCCAACACAGCTTCAGTATTCTGCGGAGGCAACTGGGATGGAAGTGGTTGAGCTTCCGCGCCTTTCAGGTCTCCGCTCCACACAGCAGCGTCGGCAAGAGGACGGCTTTTCAATATCTTAAGCTTGGTGCTGGTGTCGATTCCAGGCGATGTTCTCCAGGACGACCGAAGTCTTGGTTGGTTTTGGTGATACGTTGGACGACCTCATCGTCGAGTTTATTGCTGTGGGAGAGGGTGCTGCCCAGGCAGATAAAGGTGTCTACGGATTTCAGTTGAGCGCCTTTGACCTTGATGCGGTGTGCATCGTAGGAAGTATTGGGCGACAGCCGGGGCATGACCACCGTTTTCGCCGTCTTGATGCGCAGTCTGAAGTTTTCGCAAGCAGCAGCGAAGATGACCATGCTCCTTTGCATTTCCCCTTCTGTCGTTGCGTGGAGAGCGCAATCGTTGCGAGGGGAAGTTCATGAATTGTAGTTGTTGATACATGCGGCTAGAAGTGCATCCACCGATAATTGAGGAGTTGGCCATCCATCCAGTGGTCTAGGCGGATCCCGGGGCGTACGTCACAGTAGGCTTCCATTAACCGGACAGAAAACATGAGACAGAAGAAGACAGACGCGCAGACGCAACCCTGCCACACTCCGTTGGTCACTGCGAATGCCTCTGAAACGGGTCCATTGTCCGTGACGCGCGCCATCATGCCATCGTGGAACTGAGGCACCATATGAGTGAATCACTCGGGACAGCTGAATTTCTGCATGATTTTCCGATTCACCGTGTCGAAGGTTTTCGTTAGATCCACAAAGATTGAGTAGAGGTGGATCCGCATCTCCTGTCACTTCTCCTGACACGGACACGCGGCGAAGCTCATGTCGGTTGTGCCACGATGACGCGGCAGCCACACTGACTTTCCGGCACCAGTCCTTGTGCCAGATGGCTGAGGGGAACGCGGGAGAAGCTTTTCCCGGCGATTTTGAGCAGCGACATTCCCCCGTTATTGTCACAGAGTTGACGGTTCTCCTTTTTCTTGTAGAGATGAACGGTTGTGGTGTTCTTTAAATCCTATGGGACCTGTTCTTGGCGCCACATCTCCTGGAAGAGCGCTGTGAGGTGATTCGTAAGTTGGGGGCAGCCGTGCTTTTAGCAGGGCCGCCTTTATGTTCGCATGTAGGACGTCCCGACCTTGCGGGAAGAGAGTTGGGCGGGGGTCGGGCAGGGAGCCGGGGTGGGGCAGGGGGGAGGGCAGACGTACCGGGTGGGGAGACACGCATAGTATCGGAGACACTCACCTGGTTTGGCCCGTCGGTCATGGCGGTTTCCCGGGCTGTGGCCGCTGGGAATAGCCCAGCCTCGAGAAGCCACAGGTAAGGGTTTGGTACCAGCTAAGCGTCACTACTGGAGCATTCACCACCTTCAGAAGACAAATGGATTCACCTAAGGCTACCAGCACCAAGCCTCCCCTAACTAGCACCCCTACGCCCCCTACGCGGAGGGGGAGGGCAGGGAGGGGGAGGGAGGGAGGGGAAGTCGCTTACCTGAGAGTCAAACTGTTGGACACCCATCCCAGGAATGATGACGTGTATTACCCCACCACAAATAAGTAACATAATGTGCCTATAAGTGGAAGTAATGTAAGCATGCAGCGGAAAATTTCGTCTTGCTCCACAACTATACTAGTCCTACATTAAACGCCAGTAAATAACCCTTCGCCAAAGCTGATTCTGATTGGATTGTCGGTTGTAAGTATTCCTTCTTCTGCGCGCGTTCGCATCATCTTTGTTATTTTACGGACTGACCCCTTGAGTATGCAGTGTACAGATACCCAAAGTATTAAATTTACCGATTTATTACATTTCAAAATTCTTCAA
The DNA here is from genome assembly GCA_017591395.1 of Schistocephalus solidus. Taxonomy (NCBI): domain Eukaryota; kingdom Metazoa; phylum Platyhelminthes; class Cestoda; order Diphyllobothriidea; family Diphyllobothriidae; genus Schistocephalus; species Schistocephalus solidus. The sequence continues at coordinate 129,729 of WEDG01008727.1, read as the reverse complement.
ATTTAATGCAGTCGTCAGATAGCACCAGTAGGGGGGGGGAAGGTGGCGCTAGACGGACCAGTTGGTATCACGAAATCACTTAACGTTCGGGGATGCCGCAAAATGTAGTGAAAACAATTACACTTGCTGTAGACCTGGGCCTCTGCAATTGCACTCTTAGAGCAGTTTACGAAAGGCAATATGTATGGCATCGCAGAGTCAAAAGAAGCCCGTCAATGTCTCTGATTGTTTGACGACGGAGAACCTGTCCGAGTTGTGAGGTCGACAAAACGAAAGTTCCCCAAAGCCGAAGTCAGGGAATACTGATTAGGTAGGACAAGCTTTTAACGAGACAGAAAAAGTTAACAGGAGGCTGGGATTGGTGAAAACCTGCTTCGAGTTCTCTACAAACCTCACCCCACCACCGAAAACAGCTTAAAGGGGACATACAAGCCCCTCTCCCAGGTTCGAACAGTTTTTGCCTGGTAAATGGGCGCTCACCGATCGGGTACGGGACTCACTCGTCCCGTTGTGCCTTGGGGCTCACTCTCGAGACCCGCCAACAGCTACAGGCCGACTGACAGCCCCGACAAAGACAAGGGAGACCGGAGTGGCTATTGCATGCCTAAACTATAGCTAGCCCTTCTAGCGCAATTTCCTTTATACCTATAGCCCACATGTACTACCGCCACGTCTTTCAGGGACGTACGCAATTGCTGAATGCAAAAAATCACCCGAGTTTATTATCAGCTTTCGTACGCGGTTACTGGAAATGCGGTTCCCACACTGGACACCTGCCCTACCACATCGAGGAGGGAAGCAAAGACACAAGGTTGAGAGAAACTGTCGAGACGACGGCCGAATTCGGTGCATCATTACACGGCTGACTCCCAAGTTACCTGACTGGGGGTTTCGTCGACGTCTGGGTTTACTTCCTTCTCGTTCAAGTTTTTTTTGGGAATGTGTACCGAGTACTGCCCATTCTACACGCAGTCCCTCGTGCTGTCATGTTGAAAACGCGATCGTAAGCTCTGCTTTGCTTTTATGCTTGGCAGGCTGTGGATGAGTAATTTTGGGCTACTAGTCTTTTATTTGGTCAAGGTTGTGACTGATTTTTTTGGTACAAATTGTCACAATTCACAAAACTGAATTTAATACACTGAATCATTCCGTGTTTTTCTGAAAACAATGCGATTTTTCATACCAGCATTTACCTGATTTTCCTGAACACAAAACCAAATTTTCCGTTTTCTGAAGGGATATAATGAAAATATTTCCTCCTTTTATTAATGGTCGTTTAAAGTACACCGCACGGAAACGAAAAAGTTTGATCTGTAGCCTTCAATAGTGTATGATAATTCCTGGATGGAAAAAACGTCAGATTTGTCCCTGTTTGGCCCCGTTTTCCCTTAAACAAACAGATCCGAAGTGAACTCACCAGTCAACAGCTTTTTGCGCATCAATTCAACTCAGAAAACAAACATGACACCATCAAAGGTGTGGCATACTACCACCTCACATTTTGATCTTGAAATTTCATGACTTAGGCAATCTGCTGTACTCGCTCAACAGTTTGTCTAAGACAGGACATCGGGACAGGTCGTGCAAGGTACTGGTTTAAAGTAGCGAAAATTCCCATTGAAAAATTCAAAAGACAATTTGGCGAGCATACGTTAGCTTTCGATAAATTCTCATCAGGCCTTTACATTTATATCACTGTGTCAATAAGTCAAATATGCGGGTAAGTAAAACAAATTGTACGGTTGTCAGGGTGGGGAAGGGGGATAAAAACAAAAATTGCGGTCCGTTTTCTGATTATGGTCAGAGGAGTGGTGGCCGCCGGAACAGGTAATTAGATGCGGGCGGCTAAATTGGTGGCTTTCGGCCACGGTAATTGCGGTGCCTGTATAAAGTTCTTTTGAGCGCACAGGACCGGTTTGCGTAGCCTGATTGCCGCTGCTTCTGCCGTAGCCAACAAACCCTGTCCAAGGAATTTTGAATAGTTTGAGGGGACCTTGTAAATTACCCGGAATGCCTCTTTGGCATTTACACAATGGCCTGTGTCTACCACATGTGCGAGGATAGAGCTGTTTATGTTCTTTATCTGTCCCTTTCCTAACCATGCCGACTCGTGCGACCAATATATTCTGCTCCACAGGAGCAAGTGAAAGAATAAATGCACATTGAGGTGGTCTGGGCTGGCAGTTTGTCCTTGCCTCCTCCGTAAAGGATGGGAGAAGTCGAGAAAAGTACATGGGCATCAGCTGCTGGAAAGGTGCTTGACACAGCTTGGCTTCGTAGGAGTTCACTTGCTGCATCCCCTTGAAATGGGACCCTGATGAATAGTTGTTTCTTGTTTGCCGTTAACAACGGCAGCTTTGGAGGTCTTTCGGTCATATTCTTAGCAATAAATCTATATGGATATCCATTCTGTCGAAAAGTTCTTTCTACAACCTTAAGCTCTTCGTCAATGATATCGGCCGAGCAGATCCTTTTCGCTTAAGTTTGCGTTCACTTTAGGTTTTTAAAATGTTTTAGTCGTTTAATGGTCGACAGGCCCTTTTGCCACAGACAAACCAAATATATTCGTAGGAACTGAATAGACCGATGTCGCGGTGGAGATCTTTGAGGGGCGGGGAGGGGAGGGTGGGCTGAGATAGAAGTTTCACATACAGAGTGCTCTTAACTTCGTGGGGGCTTTTATTGGCTCTCCTTAAAAAACAACGCACAGACAGCAAATTTAGTTTCCTGACATTTTCATCGCCGCCGCGGGCTTGCTCAGTCTTCAGTACTTCCTACCGGTTCAGGCCAAGCACCCTCTTCAACAAAATGACTCCGACTTTCTTGTCTTAGCGGATGAAGAGTGGCCTTGGTAAATATTCAGTCTAGAAACCCGCTTTGCCGAGATTCCTGCTTTCTTTTAATGTCTTTAACAGACAATTGATGGCGCTTCGGGCACCGATAATCATATCGCTTTATGAAGTATTTTTTATTTAACGGGTCATCTTGGAGGCTATTTTCTCCCCAAGGGGGTGGAGGGGGACGAACATCGGTTAAATCTTCTGTCTAGACTGAACTGATAGTTGCGTTTTTCAACCCCTTTTGGGCCAAGTTTTTGCTCCACCGACCCAAAAGAGGGGTAGGGACGAGCAGCGACTACGTTATCGGCCCAGAATATGGCAAAGAATGCTTGTACGATCCCCCCTCCCTCCACAACGAACACAAGGGATAGCTAGGTGTGCAATACGAGAACAGCGGCAATGCGGGTAGAGCAGTTTAAAGGGCTGTAAAGCGTTCGGAATGAAACGAAACCTTACTGTACACCGTGATCGTTTAAGTGAACTGGTATTTTCTAGCACCGAATTAGACCGTATTACACGCCTACGCCAACCGAACCCTAACCGTATCCATTTTGTGCGGTAGGGTAAGCATTCTTTGCCGTGTTAGCAGCGTAACAAAAGCGTTCCTTGGCCGGGCTACTGATAGTTGCAGTATCGATGATGATTGCAATGAACTGCACTCCAACCACCTTTGGGTCAAGTTTTTGCTCCAGCAACCCTTTTATTTACAAACTCACGAGCCACGCGGTGTCTGGAAAGAATGAACGATTTGTTTTGACCGGTCATCGCCTGATATTTCCCTTTCTCCGTACCAGTCGTGTGAATGGCCTACTGGAACTGCTGCAGGCAGATTCGGACTGTTTAAACAGTGTAGTCCTTCTGGACCATGAATCGGCTTTTCGGCGTTTCAACGCTTAAGGAGGCAGTCTACGATTTTTATGCGAAGACCCTTTCATAAACCTTGATTGGAATTTCATACTCCCGAACTCCTTACCTGTCAACTTGCCTCAATTCTAAAAAACTGGGACAAAAACACTATATCAATCCTGCTGAGTGGCCCTACATAGTCGTTCGAAAGTTTGTCCAACCCAGGACATCGGGACAGGTCGTGCAAGGCACTAGTTGAAGTTTGCGTTCACTTCAGGTTTTAAGATGGTCGACAGGCCCCACTTAGTTACTTTCTACTACCTTTAATTTTTACAACGTTAAAAAGGTTCCAAATAAATCCCTTCTGGCACCGGATATTTCGATCTTAATTAAATGAAAATGAGTTCAAGGTAAGTGTAAGGAATGGCATTGCTTTCCCAAAGCAAGCAAACAATTCGGCTTTAGAAATTATTTTGTGCAAATTAGTGACGTTTTTGCCACAAAACGCCGCAAAAAGCTCGTTTAACAGTATTTTTGCTTTACTTCGGTGAAAATGAAACCCGTTAACAAAATACGTACAAGATACTGTGGAAATGGTCTACAGAAATTTGTATGTTCAATTGGAAGTATGCGATATGATACTGTTTCTTATAATATAATTTCCGCTAATCCGGGATGTAGGAACGCAATAAACAGAAACATAACAATTTTCGCTAAATTTAAGTATATATTCGGACACTGTTGTGTATCTTAGAACGGGGCATTAACTCAAACAGTTATGGCAAAAACGCTCCAATATAAAGCGAACAGTGAGTTTTTTCATTTTCAGCCAAAAATGCCTAACTTATTTTCAGGGAAGTCACAAAACCCATAAAACATTCACATTTAAACCTTGTCCTAAACTTGGAAAAAGATAAAGTTCCCGTATATTCGTCAGCAAAGTAGCTAATTAACGCGCTTTTAAATGGGGTAACTTATTATAAACTGTTTAAATTGATTTTAGGCATAATACTTGTCGACTCGTGGTATGGACGTTTTTTTATGGGCAATGAGTTTTCATGTCCAGAACCATCTCCATTAAAAATAATATCCATAAGCTGACTACTTTGGTAAATGCTTTTAAGAACTCTCTTATTTTGAAGGTTTTGATAAACATAGAATAGCATCCAAATTTGTTGCCAATCAATTGAAAACAGGTAAAATTCCTGAACTATTAACCGGTATTTCACGGACGATCGGATACTAATTGAAACCCAATACCAGAAATATGAATAAAGAAATTTGACGAAAGGATAATTTTTTTTAGCATACCCAAAATGGTATGCTTACTCTATCACCTGAAAAATCTATTTAAATTTATTCATCGGATTTACAGCTCTTTTCTCGTTTTCAGCACTGGCCGTTTTTTCAAAAAAGTTAGCAGTTCTCAACAAAATTAACATTACTTTTAACATTTTCTTGAAGTTTTAAATTAGGCTAAAGTTGTTCATTCATAGTTCAAAGCTTTAGTATATGCGTTGATGCCGGTCTGCGATTGATTAGCAATCTATTTTAAATTTTGGCATTTTCATTGAGTTAGGTTTTCCACTGTATATCACTTGCTTTTGTATTTACTGCCGACGTCAGAAAACAAGGTGAGATGTCAAAAGACGAAATTCATTGAAACCGTTCATTAGTCCAGAAAACCCCAAGTTATGATGTGCTTACTGTTGATTAAGCAGTTCTTGTCAACTTTACATGGCCTACAGAAGCCTGCCGATGTTTTCCTCTCGACAGCTTACTAAGGGAGTGGAGTTCTGATTCGAAATAAGATCGATCAGCTTACTAAGCTGGAAACTTTAATGGATGGTCCTGACAAATTTTCTTGTGATACTTACGTACCAGAGAAAGAAATTGTGGCTTCCGAATTTCCGCAGATATTAATCGCTAACTTTGACGAAGGTCTACATTCACAGACCGAAATTTGATATAAATATTTGGGCCGAAATTCATCAGACACAGTGGGATAACCGAGTGATATTCATTAAACTACCAACACGTAGCTAATAGTATATATGGGGAGTAAACGAAACAACAGCGAAAGAAAAAATTGAAACCACTGCCAAAATATCAAGTACCGAATGAGAAAAGCATTACATGTCTTTGAATCCCGTACCTACATTTCCAAAGACTGTACGGGTTACAGAAAATGCATGAGTCAGTAATAGCACTGTGAAATGGTTTTTAAGTAATGAAGACTTTAACTTAACATAGACGCCCCTGGTGATTAGTTCAGCATAGGGAACTAATTATACACGGTCTTATTGCCTGCCTCTTCATTCCTAGATGAGCTCAAGAATCAAAACTTATAAAAAGCTATGCTATCGTTCTAGGTGCCGAGTCTGTTAACTTACGTGCCACTGAATGAACCCATTAAGAGCAGTTGTAAGCATGGTATCAAAACTGTTATGATTATGCGGTCCTAGCGTAAATTTTTATTTCCATGGCATAGCTATGAACAGTCCAATGGGACCAGTCCTAACGGACATCTGCCTATCGAGCCACGGACGAAAAAACTTTCCAAACATTGCAGTGAACTGCACATCCCATGTTGCTTCTGCTACCCAAAGGATGATGATTTTGAGAGGATGTCCACACGTCAGGCGAATAGAATCTATGTTCAAACGTCCAAATCTTTGCATTTTGCTATATTTTTGCGAATGTTATTATTTTTTCTTACTCCTGATGATTGGGGAGTGTTTTATATTCAAAAATTTGAAATATTCGTTACAACCTAAGGAAGGACCTTTTCCAACGTAATATTTGGAAGGAGTCTTAATTAGCACAACAAGCGTATGCGATAGATATACTATCGTAAAGTTAGGTTCCAAACTTAAGAGTTTTGCAACGTCTCTTATGTATATAACATTTTAGAACAGTTAATTAGGGCCACTTGACTTATCACACTCGGTGAACCTGTAAGGTTTAATCAAAACGATTCTTCATGGAAAGCTGGCGTTTTGTTTTATTTCTAGCGAATAGGTAAACATGATTGTATTCCCTAGCGAATGCCACAAAGCTATGAGCTACAAAGGTTTGAAGGGTTTTGCGGATTTTTTGACTATGCGCATCTAAGTAAAATTCAACCAATGATCAATGTCTTAACAAAAGAGAAAAAAACATAATGCAGAGTTAGAGGATATGAAAATTGCTTGGGACTTTATAGATCGGGATCAAGAGATTGTCTTTTGCTAATGTACTCCAAGGATTGAATGTTAGTCAATTGGTTCTGAAGTTAGGGATTGGAGGGCGGAGGCGTAGATGGGTTGAGCCGGAGTGAATTAACACATCACGGTTTTAAAGGAAAGGTGTGAACCCTTCTTTCATAGGAGTCAGTTCCTTATTGAGCCTGACTGTAAGTTTGAAGGATGCTTTTAGTGCTTCTGTATAGTCGGCTTAGATCAGGACTATGAATTGGTGAGCGTTCATCAACGAAGATCTATATTCCCGGTCTAAAGTAGAAAGAAAACAAACCCATGGCTCAATGGTTAGAGCGTTTGACTTCTGATCACCAGGCTGCGGGTTGGAGCTTCAGGTGGGGCACTCCCTGGGGTTGGATATAACTGGCTGCTGACAGCTAGTGAGCCGGAAATGGCCATTCCAGTCCCCCTTGTTTTTCCCGGCATTGTTACTCTGCTTATACTACTACTACTACTACTACTACTACTACTACTACTACTACTACTACTACTACTACTACTACTACTACTACTACTACTACTACTACTACTACTACTACTACTACTACTACTACTACTACTACTACTACTACTACTACTACTACTACTACTACTACCACTACTACTAATACTACTACTACAACTACTACTACTACTACTAATACTACTACTACTACTAATACTACTACTACTACTACTACTACTATACTACTACTACTACTACTACTACTACTACTAATACTACTACTACTACTACTACTACTACTACTACTACTAATACTTCTAATACTACTTCTACTACTCCTAATACTACTTCTACTAATGCTACTACTTATACTACTACTACAACTTCTACTACTACTAGTACTAATACATCTACTACTTCTTCTACTACTAGTATTAATACTACTAATACAACTACTACTTCTAATACTGCTACCACTACAAGTAATGCTACCACTACTACCAATACTACTATGAATGCTACTACTACTACTACTACTAATTCTACTAATACTAATACTAATACTAGCCGGTATGCGGCTGCCAGAATGAGTCCCAAGGCACAATGGGACGAGTAAGTTCCGTTAACGATAGGTGAACATTCACCAACGATTGTTTCCGAGATTCGTGTCAAGGTCAAAGTTGTTACAAGCAAAGACTCCCGAGTTTCAATGTGTGTGAATATACCTTGAAGATGAACGAATTCTGCTGTCGACTTCCATGATCATACTGCGACTGCAGTTGATAAGGAAAAATATAAACTCTTGAAAGTTGTAATAAGCGTTTGCGTTAACGTGTAGTCACTGTATGCCTTAATCCTGTTTGGATTGACTGCCATCTCTTCCATTTCGTACTAACATGATAGCTAAAGCAATACTTCCGGAAATTCCTCGAGGGTGTGCACTTGGCTGATGAATGCGTCAATCAGTACATTGAGTGGATGTCACTTGCAAACACCTGCCAGGCCAAACTCTGTCGGAGCAAAGGAACCGTCAACAGATGTGCCTACAATCAAGCTTTACAGTGTTGTTTCCTGTGCTGTGTTATCGAGTTTCCTGAAATTGATAACCATATTAGAAACGAGTCAAAAATCGGTCATTATGTACCACTAAAGCTGTTTAACCTTTTTCAAGAAAAATTCCTCCGTGACGGTACTCATTCAGACACTATATGGTGGCACATTTGCGTTTTCTTAATCACCCCCATATGAATTCGGGTTTAGTTAACAAAACAGTTCTAAACAATGTGAGCGAATTGACATCAACTGCAGGATTTAAACGTAATACAACTTGTAACTTTATTTCAGCTGTCCATTTGCCTTCATTATCAGGAGTAGTAATACAACTTGTAACTTTATTTCAGCTGTCCATTTGCCTTCATTATCAGGAGTAGTTCCGAGACGAAACAAATCAGTTCGTGCAACCTTTCAACACGAGCCATAAATACCGCGCATTCGGGCCTTCATAACATCATAGTAACATACCAGTAAATTCCTGGAACCAATTATCGAAATCTACCAAACGAAAGCCAGTTTTGCGTATTCTGAAATGCAAAGTTTCCATTTTGAAATATCTAGAATTTAATTTGACTAAGTTTATTCAACATAGCTCACTTGATTATTAAGAAACACCACACCATCTTAACGAAAGCACAAAATTCTTTCTGAACACGGTCAATCGTCATTTGAGCAGCTGGCGGGTCAAGACCATATTTTTAATTATTAATATGCTTTGCAGTAGGCGTAAATACTCACGAAGCATCATTCGAATCACTTAAAATTGCCTTTGGCTGTAAAGAATTCCCCAGATTATACGCCCTTATCGATAAGTAAGGAAAAAAGTTTAAAGTTTATTAATAAACTGTTGCATGCTGGCTCGAAGTCACCAACCATCTTGTTTAACAACAGCGATCGTACATAAAAATGCATATGTATGGACGGTGCATATTCTAGGCTTGCTTTTACCCGAGAGAATAAACAAAACCCCCATTTGTTTTAGTCATTGCATACCGATTTTATTTTAAGAAGTATGCGCTAGTTGCCTTGATTGCAAAAACACAAATTGCTCTTTTACATAGGAGGCAAAGTGTCATGGTTTGCATCCCCCTAGGTTCCTTCAATCTTGGTCATATGAAATGAAATTTAGAATTTAGCAAACTGAAACAACCAAAGTAATCGGTAGTGACCAGTCACTCAAATTTTGCATAAAATCGAGGCAAATGCCTTTTAAAAGTAACTGTCGTGTGTTGTAGGCCATTTTAGCTTAGCCTTCCACAGACAGAACAATCTGATAAGTGAATCAAGTGTAAATGTAATTTTACAAATTAGACTAACTGACTAAAGTGGCGATTCCCCAAAGGAAACCCGAACAGTAGACAAATGATCAGAGAAGAAAGTTTGGTATGTGCTAAAATAAACATTTTTGAGGGCAAATTAACGAACTGAAACCGAACATCGGTCTGCGACCGTCTAGCACGATAACACCTAACACACATAACACCAATAGATTTATTTCATTAACCACATTTATTTCTGTTGAAATTGCAATTTCAACATTGAAAAACTGAATTGTACCTCAAAACCATTCACAAAATGCTGCTGCAGAATTTAAAGGTTCGATGTCACCCACCTTCTTCTCATTATCATACTGTTCATGATAAATCATCTTCCCGGCCGGCTTGATAAAAATTCCCGTGGAATTTTAGTTTTACACATAATTTGAAGAAACTACGCTGTTCTGTAACTGTAACCTTCCAAAAATCGTTACAAACAAATGCTAATATTTAAGTAACTAATTGCCAAAAGATGGAAGAAGCACAGTGATACTGTGAGCACTGATATACCTCAGGTAAGACTTAAAGCCAACTACCACTGCTTAGTGACTTAGAATATGGCTAAAATAATTATTGGTTAATTATGAAATTAAAAACTTCAACAGTTGGAAGAAAACAAATTCGTTCGCAAATAGGTGAGAGAAAAATCTTTCAGGATGTTCTTGAAAAATGACATGTACGCATTTAATGCCATTTCAAGTAAATACAACTATAAGTTCCAGCATTCGCCTCTAAAGAAACAACCTTCTAAAAATGTGATTTATAGACACGTGTCAAGGTTGGAAGGGGCTGTATATTGTGAATGTGGATAAAGAGTTATTGACATATTCTGGCTTTGTTTGAATTTAATATGCGAAACAATAGCTTAAGCACCATGCTTTGTCTCGTTCTACTTCATTTGAATGCTACCTTCTGTAAGAAACTGTATAATTTTTCAAGGAATTACGCACATAACGAATCACATTTAGCTGTCGCCATGCCCTGTCCTGCTCTGACTGGTGCGTAAGATTGGTGACCAACCAACTGACACAAGCGACTGCTAACACCCCTGGCCATTTTTGTCATCTTTGAAAGTATCGACACCTAGAGAACTGCGGACTTACCCTGGTTGATGAAAGCAACCATGAATTTCCGAACCGCCTTCGCTAAGCTAGGCAACGGAAGTTTTCAGTGGATTTATCCGCCATCTCTGCCACACATATTGGATGCCTGTTGGCTTCAGGAACCTACCGGTTTTGCGTGCGCCAATTACTGCGTGGATGCCGTAGTTGTTGGTTATGAACTAGCCTAAGCTATTGTCACAAGAACAATAAAGATGGTCTTCTGAAACAGGGTAGTTCCACTTATCCATCCAACATTTCTTAAACATTTTTAAGATAATAAATCCGTATTTCAAAATCCGTCATTTAAAAGGTTTATACGGTTGCCAAAGTTAGAGCTCACTTGTAAAATGTAGAAGTCAGGAACGCACGTTTTACAGTGATCTGAAGGATAAGGGTATTTATTTCATCGTCTTTGCTAGTTGCGCACTCGTCTTCTACTGAGCCAATGCCTAGCTGTTTTTACGTCTACCGGATTGAAAACACCGAAGACGTATGCTGAACACACTTGCACAGTTTAAACAATATACTGCCATCAGTGTGTCCTAGAGCAGTGATTTGCTACATAACGGTCTGTAGAGAAAGCCAGTCTGCAAAATGGTGTTCGCAGAGAATGAAAAATTCTCATGGCAAGACCAAGCAGACAACTTTACAGTCTATTACGCTGCTAATCGAAATGAGTTATGGGCATCGTCTGAGAAGCAGCAGATCCACCAAATTGGAGCGCTATCGTGAAGGGACGAACAAATCTTAGGATTGAGTTGCGTTAGAAGGCATTTTCGCCTTGTTAAATTTCCAGAAGAATTAATGCACAAATTTGGAGTAAATCCTTTGAAAAAAATATTTGTAGACTTTGGTTAACATGTTAACTTTTCTGTCAAGCAGCGCAAAAGTGAATACTAGGAAGCGTTTACGAAAAGAAAACTCTTAGCTTTATTTAAAGTCAGAGCGTAAAGGAATTTGGGAAAGTAATGAACTTTAAATGCATTATTATACAACTTCCAGCTTAGGTGTACTGTTTCAACATAGTAGTTAGCTCAGAAAAGACGTGTGAAACAGCTGTGCGTGTGACGTTCCCTGTTGTAAAGTCTTAGTAACACAAAACTCTCGGGGAACAGAACCACACGCATTGATTTCTTTAAATCCCTGAGACGCATTTTTTTCCAGTGAATTTATTAATATGAAGCTAATCGATAAAAAAATCTATAAGGCTCAGTAGTCCAAACAGAAGCTCAGACAGAACCATATGCGTTAATTTATATCGAGCTCTGCGAGGTTTTGCGTTTCAGTGAATGAATAAATATTTAACTAACTGATAAAAAAGCGTATAAAGAGCAGTAGAACTTGAAAAGAGTTGGCATTTTTGTTTTCCAGTGGAAAATACTTAAAACATATTTTATACGCTTGTCAACTATTAAGTATCTTTTAGAATGAAAATTTGGGATACTTTAAAAAGAAGATGTCATAAACTACGTAATTATTTAACATACTCTACAGCACAGATACGAGCTAAAAGTCCAGACACGTACGTTTCGCTGAACTTGCCCGATGGAGGTGCGAGGTGTTCGGCTCAGCGGTGGGTCCCTCAGCGTTCTCCGTGTGTTTTCTAGTATAATACCTCCAGCTTCCACCCTGTTCTGCGTAATTTCTCAGTGAAATGTATGCACCAAAGTTGAGTAAATTCTTCAAACAAACTTCTTAAGTTTCGGGCCTAGAATAAGTTTTCTCCCTCAAAGGTGTGAGAAGATATGAAAAGTATCCGGGAGCCCTCTGAGCAGTCTTTTGTTGACTTTTCAGGTCACTTTATAATCTTACGGTAACGTTAAATTCATTTAGAGGACAACGGACGCTTACATCGTATTACGAAGCTAGTGTGGAAAAACGCTTTTGCATAAGCAGCCGCCAGCACAAAACAGGCGACATCTTTTGTGTAAACAATCGCTTTCCGCCCTCTTTGCATGAGATGTTCGCTTCCCGTCCGTAAAAATGTAAAATTTGGCCCTACGTAATCTGACTGCGAGGTCGGAATACGCCTCTCTCTCTACCCCTTGCTCTCTCTCTCTATCTCTTTGAAAGTATTAGTAAAAGCTTAGTTTGAAACAAAATGTAATGCAGGTGAGTAAAAAATTTGGAAAAAGCTGTAGGCAGCAAACGAAAATAACCATCGGCTGCAAAGAAAACGTTAATGGCGACGGTGAAGGGGGGTAATAATTTCCCTTTGTTACACAGAGGAGCTGTATGGCGTGCTAACACAACGTCTAGCTAAAGGAACACAAATAGTGTTTTAATGGGGTGCCTTCAAAGGAAACGACAGCGGTGGTCTGTTTACTTACGAAAAGTTGGCCAAAGCATACTTAATAACCACAACCATCCTAAGATCAATCGTAGAACTAAATCTGCAACAAACAATTGCTTAGGTAGTGTGCATATTTTCCTATGTTCTTCTCCACTGGAAAAGCTGAATCCTATTTCCTTTCGACTTTATGAAAGGCCGCGCTTGACAAAAGGGAATATTACGGCTGTAAAAAGATAACTAAGGGAAACTTTAAGAAGTCTACCTGAGAACTTATAGCATCTTTTATTTCGAAGTTTAATGACACTATTATAGAAGTGTAAAACACAAAGATCATTTGATTAACTATTTTATTGATATGAGCTTGTTTGATACTAGGGGCATGCAAAATTCTTTTCAGAGATACCACGCACGCGATGTCAGATTGAAGCAGTAGAAAAGTGTGAAAATGCAAGTTGGTTCTTAGTTTATCAGCCATCCTAGCGAAATATTTCCCTTCATTTTTATTGCGCAAACAATGTGAAACATCCAGTAACAAACCTTGGCAAACGCAAGACAATTCCCAAGGAAACTTTTTCACGTCCTTCCCGAGAATTAAAAAGTTTTTGTAAATGTTCTGATAGGCATTGGAAAACTGGACAAAAATTGGGCTTTTTATGGACAGTTATTGAAACAGTTATCAGCAATAATTTTTGATGAACGGTGGTTCACGAGGAGAAGTTACATATTTTAAGTTCCGCAAATAGGTACGCGTAGCACGCGGGAGGTAGGTCATGTGGAAAGTGAAGTTACCAATTCAGCGTTAGGTTCATCACCTGATTTCCAAGACGGAAAAGGCCTGTTAATCAAAAACTGATGCAATATCAAGAAAACATAGCGTAAAACTTGTGCATAAACGGTTTTCCCATTCGTACGTTGGTGTTACAATGCTGTTGAGCTGTGTCGAAGTATGTGCCTAATGCTAATTTACACGGCCACTGAAGATCAGATTAGGTTGAGACTGAACTATTAATTGCCGCGTTTTGCGGTGTAAAGAGAAGGAGGTATCCCGTTTGAGAATCTGTATAAAAATAATGTCCAGTCTTCCTGTGTGAAAACCAAGCAAACAGGCTATAGAAGGTTAGGAGTTTCAGCTGAAATCTCCAAATAGAATCGAACCCCACTGGAAAATTGTTTACTAAATTATTCAAAACAATTCCCCTCGGAGTACGTTCTGCATCCACAAAATGTAGACCAAATAACTGTCTAGAAGTTTTTGCGGTTAAGTGAACTCCCTAGGAAAAGGTCTGCCGGACGTCAGAACTGCGCAAATAACCAGCGGAGATGGCAAATGGCCAAATAAACTGCTTAAACACCAGATCGGGTCTAGATGCTTCGCATTCAATCATCCCTCCCGGTCTGAAAAGGCATACAGTAGATGACCTAGCTCATGTAATGTGTTAAAAAATTAAGTGAGCTGTTTAGCGTATACTTGGTCGTGCTATCTTGGTTTTTCGAGTAGATTTGATGCAGAGAAAGCCTTTTTCCCAAAGAACACTGCATTTAAAATTTTATATGTTGAAGGAAAACAGGCAGGATTTGGGCGAAAGTGGAGGTTGTCGGGTATTGAAGAAATTTATTATGCAATTTAATACCACAAAATAAAAACCTATTTTTTTTGTGTGTTGTACATTAATATAATATAACCAATAAAAGCTTCAAATAAACCACTTCTGTAACCGGAAAATATGATCTAAATTAAATGAAATTCAAATGAATGCAAATGTAGAAATCGAATTTTTTTCCGGAAACCAGAAAGGAATTCAGTTTTAAAAATTATTTTATGAAAATGTCTGACGTGTTTGCTAAAAAACGCAGTAAGAGCCTTGTTTATCAGTATTTGTTACTAATCCAAAAATAGGTACCATAAACAAAATACATAACAAAACTGCGGAGATGGACGCCTAGAACAAATCATGGTTAAATGGAAGCATGCAATAAGATAATTTATGCATAATACAGTTTCTACTAAGCCGAGATTTAGGAACACAATGGACAGAAGACTTGCATTTTTTGCAAAATCTTAGTACATATTTGGCCACTCTGTTTGGCATTTGCAATCTAAGAACAGGGCATTTAAGTAAAAACAAATAATGGAAAAAGCACTACAATATAAAGCGAAAGGCGATTTCTTCATTTTCGGCAGAAAATGTATCACTTACTTTCAGGGATGGCAAAAAAGTCAAAACTTTCACATTTTGACCTTGACTTAACCTTAAAAAAGGTGAAGTGCGAATATATTCGTCAGAGGAAGATCTAATAAAACAGATTTTTAATGAGGAATTTTATTTTTAACAGTTTCTAAATTACTTGTAGATGTGTTTATTGCCAACGTTTGTTGTGAACGTTCATGTTTATCTGTAATAAGTTTTCATGTTTGGGTGAATCTGCAAGTATCACACAAACGGCCATCTAAATTAGAAAGAATATCCAAAAAATCTGAGTACTTCCATAGATACTTTTAAGAAATATCTTATTTCGAAGGTTTTGATAAACATATAGAAGGAGAATCTATATTTATAGCCAATCACTTTAAAACAAGGAAAGTTGTGAAATGATTACCGGTGATTCAATGAAGATCTGACACCTGTTGTAATCCAATATCAAAAATATCAATTAAAATTTGAGGAAAGGAAAGTTCTCTTAATAAACGCAGCATGGTTAAGAAGTCAACTAAGCGCGTGAATCTCATGGGTGTGGTTAGAATCTCATTCTGTCCACCAGCCAGCTTGCAAATGGCGATAGCGAACATTGTATAAAAGGATACATGACACATAGAATGCATTAGTATGTTGCTAAGGCTACCACAGACAAGACGCAGATATGTATTTCACGGTTGTTGCTGATCATATGACTTCTATATATAGCTCCCTGAATAAGGCATATGGCGTACTGATGATCGGTAACAACCGTGAAACAGATGTCTGCTGTTGCCTGTTGCACCTTTAAGAAATTACCAATGTACAGCATGGTTTGCTTACGATTTCAACTGAAAATTCTATTTAAATTCATTAGTCACGGTGACCATGATTTACCACGTTTTTGAAAGGTCACCTTTTTTAAATATATGGCATTCCAAACCAAGGCAAAAATTACCCTTACCCTTTCCTTAAGGTTTCATATTCGCATAGGGTTGTTCCTTATTGTTTCGAAGGTTTGATACATGCCTGGTTGCCGGTTTGTGACTTATTATAAAGGATTCGAAAATTTCACAACTTTGCATGAGTTAGGTCACACACTGTTTTTCCAGTAGAGAAAATGGACGTGTGGCCCTGTAATGATATTCATTCAGGTGGAGGGCCCATTCACCAATAAATCTAATTCAGACGTAGAATGCGGATGGTTTGCTATTGAGGTTTAAGTTGAGAGTAGAACCTCACAGGTGCTTCTAAAGGGACAGTCAAACAGAAGTCAAAAAAGTACTTAACAAATCCTTAAACACTGAAATGGAAACACCACAGTTAATCATCATTTTCTGTGCGCTGTACACCAACCCAAGTTTGAAAAAACCCGGAGGATGAACTGAAATGGACAAATCATGCCGCATAAGGCAAGACGCTCTACTATCAAGTCAAGAGTTTGCCACCTAGATCATTGCAACAGACCTGCTAGAGCCGAAACGTTTGGAAAGTTGGACTTTAAATTCTACCGGTAACGGTAGTTTATGTTAACACCAATAAAGCCATGTTTGCTTGTGTTTTGTTTTATGTTTGACAATGGAAAAGTGTGCGATTGGTGAATGTTTCACGCCAGAACAATTATCATTTGTTCACCGATGTCGAAACAACAGGATTCTACCGAAGTTTGTGTGGGTGAAACCGGCAATGAAGTCATCCCAGGGCTTTCAAGCTGCTATCCACTATGGCTATTAAATTCTTGGAGCCTTTACAAAAAATGTGCACTATGGACTTCGTAACTTCTAAGAGCAGAAAGAACAACACATGCAATTTTGTAAGGAACGCATAACCTTATATTACCCGCGGTAATGCCCTCCCGTAAAATCCTATTACCACCAGTCCCCTATTACACAAGCCTGGGGTTTCTGGTATTCTTGGTGCTGTACATAACCTACCGTTACCGTCGAATCACCTAGAGCCGCGTGCCACGGTAAAGATAAATCGAAGTGAGATGTCTGCGGACAGATTTCCGGTACTGGTTTCACCAGCATTCAGCATCTTCTTCAACTAGAAGCAGCTTCTCTTTGGTCGGTGACGCTCTCGCCTACCGGGAGTATTTGGTGCTGTGAATGTTGTTGCGATGCCCTTTTTTCAATCTCCCTTTTACATGCCCTTTACCACTACGATGCTTATCTACCATCAACGTAATTTTACTGAAAGGCATTCTAAAGAGCTCGCATTTACACGGGAAGGTTATCAGGCGCATTTCAAAAATTCGGCCTGACATAAAAGCAAGCACCCCTATCCTATTTATAACCTTCACAAAATGGCCTTTTGTAACATTTAAAAAAGCAGATAAAATACAGCGCGAAGTTGATAGAGTTAGAATAATAGACCAGGACGAAAAACTTTCGGCAGATGTTCCGGAAAGAGAACGTTTCTTGAAAACTTGGTTGCTTTTTTGACCGAGGTCATGAGGAAAATTTACTCATATGAATAGTTTTCCGTGCTATTTTCTTTAAAATTTTCCATTAAGGGAAAGGATTGAGTAGAAATGAGAAAAAACGAGGCTTCGTTTGTCATAGCTCTGTTTTTTGCTCAAACGCCTATCATAAGAACCTAAGGCACGTGCATCTTGACCACTTACTGCAAACTATGGACTAAATGCTGATCAAAAATGAATAACATTAAGTAAAACCTCGAAAAGCTACTAATTTTAAAATGAATAAACCTCCACCTCAGTATTCACGTTTCAAGGGGGGCATAAGCTAAAACGGTCGCACAGGATGTTGCATTCTTAACCTCACCATGCGCACATTGCCCAAGTCGATGAAATTCGGGACGTTTTGCTAGAAAAAGGAAGAGACGTTTTGTGGTAACTTGTCGTTCCGGGTAAAACTACAATTTGGGTCCTTATCTCCTCCAGCAAAAAGAAACAGAAAACAAAGCAGTTAAAGTAAACATGTTACTTGCGGGTACGCTACTTTTCGGATTAAGGGTCTTCACAATCTCTTAAATAATTACAAGCAATTCATAAAATCTCTGTAAGCACCTGTTGCATAATGTTCAGTTGGCCTATTCGACCTCCTTCTATAACTTATTCGCAAGCTTCATTTTTAATTTGTTTAAAGTGAAGCTGAAAAACACGGGCTGTTAAAACTAAAGTAGCCGAGAGAAAAATAACGGTTATACTAGTATATTTCTTTTTATATGCTTACTGATAAAGTGGAACCGACAAAGATAAGGGAGACCGAGATGGTCATTTCTGGCTTATTAGCCGTCATCAGCCAGTCATACCAATCCCAAGTGTGGAGCACCTGGGATTCAAACCCGCGAATTTCGGTTATTGAGTTGAACACTCTACCAATGAGCCCCTGGCTCGTTGTTTTGTCGGTTGCGATCGGGAATATGATGATAGTGTGTGGCTTACCGATCTGCTCAAGAAACATGTAATTTCCATTGTGCCCTGAAGCTCACTTTAGAGACTTCGCAGACGGTGGCATAGCGACGTGTTGCATATGTTGATAAGGTGGATTGTGTATAAATTGCTGTTAACAACGATTAAACTAGATAGGGCCATTCCGGTCATCCTTGTCTTTGTCAGTTCCACATTACCAACATTCGTTACATGTCGCTATACGACTGCCTGCGAAGACTCTAAAGTGAGCTCCAGGACACAACAGAACATAAATATTCATTAAGCAGCTCGGTGAGGTGCACACTATCATGTATACTATTTTATACTAGTTTACATGGCTGACCACAACACAGTGGTTTAAAATGTATTGAAAGTCCTTGGCCTACAGTCCCCTGCTTAATACATAATGATATTTATGGTATGTCTTAAGTTGAATCAAGGCTATCAGTATATAATTTGGTTCCAAATTACTTTAAAGCAAATAGCATTTAGCTTAAAGCAACAGAGCTACTCTTATACGACACGTATCGTAGTTATTCACAGTTATTTAAGCAATCACAATCCATGACAAATTCAGACCCAGAATTTGTTTAATGTTTGCTTCAGGTGAATTCTGCTGTCTCACAGTTAAGGCTAAATAAATGAGATTATAATGGACTGCACATTGAAGGGTATTAGCTTTAATTTTGTTTAAAAGAAGAAAACCTTTTTGCTTTCTATCAGTTAAGCAAACCCATCACAAAAATACCGAATACGAAATATCGGATTGACCTCAAAACTCTTTGTCATCGTATGGTTCATAAGTCTTCGTCTCTGTATATTGATCGGGTTGATTTTACCCTTTTATCTGTGTGTAAAAACATTTAATATATAAAGTTTACTACAGTGACTGATGTTCTTTATTTTTGAAGATTTTGCACGACAACGCAATACCTTTTAATGTGCTGAAGAGAACGAATTGATTGTATTATCTGTACCTCTTTACCTAAAGGAAAAAGACAACATAGCCGTCGCTGAGAAACACTGAAGTGAATTTAGTTTTAGTTGGTTGGAAATTCAACTGCTCGAAATTAGTGCACCAACCGATGTTAATGAATAAAAAGGCATACAAGCCAACTGCTCCATACATTTTACAAATTTGCGATAAATAATCCTTTGAATCGTTTAAGTGAACAATGTTCAAATGATTTAAACATTTTTGCCCAGTCAGCCGAGGAAAACAATGAGGTAAGTGTTAGAAGGAATCCACCATGTCTATCTTCAGACAAAATTCGGTCAGCCAATCGGAAGGTTCACAAGAGATCAGCTATCAACTGTAAAGAGGCATACTGCCAATTATTTAAAGGTATGTTTGGGTTGATGTAACTCAACAATATACAGGCAATCTCATGCAGTGTTATAGAAATTTGATTGAGTAGTTAAGCGTAAATTTGGTCTTGTTATCTTGGATTTTCGAGTAGCTTTGATGCTGAGAAAGCCTTTTTCTAGAGAACACTGTATGTTAAATCTTATATATTGACGAAAAACAGGCAAAATTTAGGTGAAATCAGAGGTTACTGAACATCTGACCATAGTTTTTGTGCATTGCGCTATAAAAGCAAAGTAATGTAAACAAGAAAGGTTTCAAAAAACCCCTTATGCAACCGTAGATTTTGATCTTAATTCAATTAAAATCAAGTGAAGGCAAATGTAAGGAACCACATCATGGACCAAAACAAGCAAGAAATTAAGCTCTCAAAATTATTTGTAAAACTTATTTAAATTTATTTATTTAAATTATCTATTTAAATTATTGAATGCAAACTGCTGACGTTTTTTTTTGCCACCAAACGCAGAAATAAACTTGTTTTCCAGTGTGTATGCTTTACTACGACAAAACTGAAGACCATTAACAAAAAAGTACACAATATTCTATAGATGGATTACAGAAACGCGCATATAAAATAGAAAGCATACGATAAGATACAGTAAGTGACATAACTCATGCAATGTTTTCTGAAAATTTGAGTGAGAAGCTACGCGCACAGTTAGTATTGTTATTTGTAATTGTTGAGTGGGGGTGAGGCTCAGAATGCCTTTGGCTAACAAATTCTGCATGTTTACTACAGAATATTTAAGGAAAACAGACAAGATAAGGGTGAAATCCAAGTTTGCCTGACATTAAAGAAATTCCCTATGCTATTTAATATCAAAGAAAAAGTTCATAATTTTTTTGTATTGGGCTATAATCTAAAATTAATATGAGGAAAAAAGTTTTCAAATAAACATCTTCTGCTAGCCGCATATTTGATCTTAAATCACTGAAAATCCGGTGATGGCAAGTGGGAGGAATCGCATTGTTTTTTAAAAGCAAGCAAATAATTCAGCGTGATAAATTAAATTTTGCACATTTGTGACGTTTTTTTGCCACAAAATAGAAGAATAAACTTGTTTGCCAGTAAGTTTTATTATAATACGGTGACAACGCGGAACGATTACAAGATACGTACAGGTAGCCTTAAAGATTAATATGAATAAAGGCTATTTTAAATTGAAAGCATGTTATAAGGTACTTTTTTATAATTTACTTTCTGCTAATCTGGAATTTAAATAAACAATAGGCAGAAAATTACCAGGTTTTTCAAAATCATAATATATATTTGGGCACTCTGGTGTGTAGTTTAAATCTTAGAATGGGCACTTAAATAAAAAGCTATGGCGGAAACCGTTCCAATATAAAGCCAAAAGTGAGTTCTTTAATATTCGGTAGAAAATGAATTACTTAGTATCAAGAAAGTCAAGAAACAGGTTGAAATTCCACATTTTATCTTGATTAAACTTTTATAAAAATAACTTACGCGGATATTCGACAGTGAATTATCAACTTCAAGCACTTTATAACGAGGTACCTTATTATAGGCAGCTTCCTTATTGATCGTGGTCAGCTTAAATGCAAACTTTTGTTGTGGACGTTCATTTTTGCCTGCAATTAGTTTTCCTGTTTGAAAGGATTCAACAATATGGCTTAAACGGCCATCTACAGCAGAACGAAGATCCAAATGCTTGCCACTTTGGTAAACACTTGTAATAAATATCTTATTTTGAAGGTAATGATGAAGACATAGGACAGAATCTAAAATTATGGCCAAGCGCTTGAGAACACAGAAAAAATCTTGAAATACTCGCTGGTATTTCAAGGACGATCTGATACTCTTTGTATTTCAAAATAAAAAATCCAAATGAAGAAACTTAGCGCATGGAAAGTTCTCTTAACATACACAAAATTGTATGTTTATGATATTAGGCGATAATTCTATTTAAATTAATTAGTCACAGTTACATCGATTTATAACGTCTGAGACCTAGGCCACCTTTTTAAAAATTTGGCATATCTAAAAGAAGAAATATTAATTTTCATATTTTCTTTAGGTTTTGCAT
Organism: Schistocephalus solidus; assembly: GCA_017591395.1. Taxonomy (NCBI): domain Eukaryota; kingdom Metazoa; phylum Platyhelminthes; class Cestoda; order Diphyllobothriidea; family Diphyllobothriidae; genus Schistocephalus; species Schistocephalus solidus. The sequence continues at coordinate 107,606 of WEDG01008727.1, read as the reverse complement.
TCCTATTGAGTTATTTATTAGTATTTCAAAGCCTTTGGATTTGCGTTAGTGCTGGTTTGCAAGCAATTATAAATCTTTCGTGAATTTCGACATTTTGCACATGAAACGACCCAAAGTGAACCTTTTTGTATATCATAGTTTCGGCTATTCCAGAATTTGGAAGCGCAATAGACAGGAGATTAGTAATTTTGCAAAATTTAAGTATATATTTAAATACACTGTTGTGTACCTGCAGTCATAGAACGGAGCATGAAAGTAAAAGAATGTAGGAAAAACGCTCCATTTTCAATCGAAAATATATCACGTATTTTGAAGGAAGTCACGAAACCAACAAAACGTCAGCCTTTTCACCTTGATCCAACCTTTAAAAAAGGGTAAAATGCGAATATATTCGTCACCAACTAACGCGTTTTTAAGGGATCTGTTATAAAGAAACGTTTTAAAAATAATCTTAGGCATATTTATGATTGAATTTTGTTGGGAACGTTCAATTTTCTCGGCAATGAGTTTTAAAGTTTGGGTGATTCTACAAACATGACGTAACCGGTCAGCTCTGTTAGAAATAATATTCATTAGCTAACTGCTTTGGTAAGTGCTTTTAAGAAATATCTTATTTTGAATATTTTGATATGTATATGACAGGATCTCAAATGTTTTGTTATTCGATTGAAACCAGTGAAAATCATGAAATATTGGTGGGTATTTTAAAGACGATCTGAAACTTATTTCAATCCAATAACAAAAAAAGCTTTAAAGAAATTTGATGAAACAATTGCTGTCCTAATATACATAGAATCGTATGCTAACGCTATCACCTGACGAATTAAGTTTGCTTGAGGTTGTTCATTATAAGTTCAAAGCTTTGGTACATGTGTTGATGCTGGTTTGCGGGTGATTATCAATCATTCGTAAATTTCGGCATTGTGCATGTATTCAGTTACACTAGGGGCATGGTCCGTAGCTGGGGGAATAAAGATTAGTTTTCGAGGCATACGCCTGGTTACCATGATGCATAAACGGGAAACCTGTGTCTATGAGGCAAACATGTGTACAAACAAAGTTTCTTGGAGCCTCTCTGCCCAGCAAATGCTGGCGTGCGTGGGATGCGCAGCGAAAACTTTTCACAGGCAGTCCGTAAAATAGATTACTTCGCATGGCTTTGGGTGCATCCGGCATGGCGATTCCACGTCTGGCTCTCAGTACGTCTGGGCTACAAGACCCAGTATAGTGGGGGTAAATAAGTATATTTGGCTATTAGCAGGGAGGAGGGTTAGGGTGTAGACAGGAACGATGGGGATCGGAGGGATCGGATAATGAAGGCTACTTTTCGGCGTTCACAAAGGGTAAACTCCTTCGCCTGCTCCCCACCTCATGATAAGCATCACACAGAGCATCTCTACTAGGAGAATGGTGGAGAAGTAGAGGTTGGATGGGTAGAAGAAACTAACGGATAATAATCAGTAACACAACAGCTAACGAAAACGCAAATCTCGTGTTTCGGCTCCCCTTGAGCATAAGTTTACCTCTATGGACATAAGGCGGTACCTATAATTAAAAGGAAACGGGCATATAATAAAGAGGAAGATTAATGCTCTACGAGGCACTTTTAACAAATGATCAACTAAACAAGTGGAAGCGTATTGCTATGTCATGTAAAAATTATTTGATATTTATGGCGTCTCTGTGTGACATATTCATTCTACGATGGGTGTCGTAGAATTGAGCAACGTGAACAAAGACAGACTCAAATTAAAATAGTGAGCGGTTATGTTCAAATGATGATTCTCACACGAGGCTAAAAACCCGCGGCCCAGAAGCCCAACGCTCTTACCATTGAGCCATGGGCTCGTTGTCCTGCCGGTCTGGATAGGAAATATTAAAAATCGTTGATGAACGCTCATTTTTATCGAGGGGGGTTTGTGCAAATGCCTTGAAAGAAGTGCACTCAAAGGCCTTGTATGAAGCATCGTGGGATTTTTATGTGGTGCAACACCATCTGGGATTCGGTATGGCAGACTGACGATGGCTAATACGCCAGAAATGGCCATTCCAGTCTCCCTTTCCTTTGTCGGCTATATTTAACTAGTACTAGCCGCAGTGGGGCTCGAGAGTGAGCCTCAAGGGAGAGCCGAAGGAGTGAGTTCCGTTAGCGATCGGTGAGCGTTCATCAACGAATGCATACACAAAATTGTATGCTTATGCTATCACCTGAGAATTCTATTTAAATTCATTCGTAGCATTTACAGCGATTTTTCACGTTTTCAAGATTTTTCGCTTTTTAAAGAAATTAGTATTTCTCAACAAAATAATATTACTTTCACATTTCCTTTAAGGTTTAAGTTTTCCTAAGGTTGTTCATTATTATTTCAAAGCTTTGGTTGATGCCAGTTTTACGAGTAATTAGCAATCCTTGGTAAATTTCGGCAGTTTGCATGGGATAGGTTCTGTACTGTAGAGAAACCAAACTGGGATAGATGCACCTAATAATAAATCCTTATTGCACCATTCCACCTCAGACGGAGGATTGTTAATTTGTACTTTGGCGACTTCGACATAATGCCAACGACCCACAGGCGCAATGGCAAGTTTTGAGTAGTGTCAGCGTTCTTACCCCACCAAGAGCGTTGGTTGTACTCAAGCCTTGTAGTCGCTGTGATGGGTTTGAATCCAACGGAAGCTGCCGAGGTTTTCGCAGTTGAATCAACGGAATTATTTTTAATCTGCTCAACAGTACCAGTCACTTAAGTGAGCCTGATAGTCATTTGGTGAATGCTAGATTGAATGCTTTGGAAATCCTGCTTGAGCACACAGCTGACGTATCAGAATTGGTAGATTCCATACGTTGCGGTAGATATGGGTAGGTGACTCGCCCCAAGTGTGATTAAAATAATGGCTCCCGGTGGGGCCTGGTAGCGGAGAGGACTACATCAATTTTAATTCCGACGATTTGTACTTCTAAATTCAAAATATATGCCCTGTACTATTGACAGGTAAACACAAAACAAAAGAAATGGTAAGACGAAAATGTATATTCATTTAGGAGAAATAAAAATTACTCCTGCATCTGGTAATTTCTTTAGGGTTCTGTGGACTTTGTTATGAGACCTCGCAGAAAGATTTTACTGGATAGCATGTAATTGTGCGAAAAAAAACCAATTAAAGTCTCTGCAACATAAATTTAAAAATGGAATATAATGTGTATTTTTTCAGTTTTGGACAGAAGTAATCTGGCTCTCTTTTAGAATTTATTGTCCAGAAAGTATTTTTGGTTAATATGTGCACACTATTAGATTAAAAAAGTATCCATTCGATCTGTTGATTGGCCCAGAGAAACACAGTACGATCATATACAAGAAGTAAAGATATAGCTGAAGATGAATGGTATAAGTTTAAGTCTCAGATAAACTGAAGAGTTCAGTTGTTCGACATCTCGGAGCTCCGAAGCCACAAGATACTGAACCTTTGCATTACGAGAAGCCTTTATAACCAGCTACCGTTAATTTTAAGGCCTTAGTTTGCAAAGGTTGAATCGGTGGGATACCTTAGATAATACTGCCTAAATATTTTTTTGGAAGTTACATTGAGCCAAAATAATTAAATAATATAAAATAAAGTAAAATAAAATATTCAGGGAAGCTGTTTAGGATGTTTTTTACAACTGAGTTTATATGTATGTGTGTGTATTCAGAGACCAAGAGCCTTTCTAAAAACTCGTAATATGTGACTTGTGATTTGCAGGCGCATCTATGAAATCAATTTGACTTTATGTGGACATCGAAAATCCATGGGAAACGTCATAGTAATTAAGCAGTCACTTTTTACAGAGTTTAATTTATGCGGACGGCCAAAATTAAGTTCATTCAAAGGCCGGAATTCTGACGTGACTGCAATATCTGGGATTAAGCAGCACGCATATTAATATTACAAGCTTAAAATTTTAAACTATACTTCTACGTTACATTAATCACTAGCTCCAACATTGAGATGCTCCACCATGATTTAGAGTGACAAAAATATTAGTTCTATTTTCCTCGGGTTTTGCCTCCCCTCAATGACCTACTGGAGGCTTTTGATCTTGTCCCGCTTCGCGACCAGTATACATCAATACATTACTACTTTCCTATCTAGCGTGCACATATCGCTTAGTTTATCCCAGCGCCTGACTTTTGATGCAACTTACCCTTTGCTGCGTGTTCATCGCTTTTGGTGTACGTGAGTTGGCAGCCCACCATCGGCTCGGTGGTAGACGAGGACATCAAAGAACCAAAATCAGTCATCTGTTCCCTTCTCAATTGTGTATTTTCAGATTCAAGATTATGGAGGAACTTCACTCGGCACAGTATTCCTTCTTGACTCTGTAAACAATGTTGACTAACGCTCATTGATCGCTAACTGAATTCACTCGTCCCGTTCTGCATTGAGGCTCACTCTCTAGCCCCGCCAGTAGCGGCTAGTAGTAGAAAAGGCAGAAGAATATTGCTGGCAAAGACAAGGGAGACTGGAATAGCCATTTCTGGTTCGTTAGTCGTCATCCGCCAGTCATAGCCAACCCCAGGTGGTTCCACACCCGAGACTTGAACCCGCGACCTGTTGATCAGAAGTCCAACACGCTAACCATTGAGCCACGGGCTAACGAGAAATAGGGACGGGAATAGGGACATTTTGATGAAGAAATTCCCTCATCCTGCCTCCTTGTCTTTGCCGGCGATATTCATCTGTCAACACGGCTAAAGATGCCTTCCATTGGAGTAACCCTAAAGTTTTTGGTTTTGTTCGCCAATCGTCTGCCTATAGGAGTTATCGATCATGACGCATATGCAGGCATTATATTGAACTTTGCCACTGCAGAAAATGTGTGCCGAGCATGCGGTTGCATCTCCTTCTTCTTCTTCTTCTTCTTCTTCTTCTTTTCTTCTTCTTCTTCTTCTTCTTCTTCTTCTTCTTCTTCTCGAGATTAAAATCATAAGAAATTGGATGGCTGTCATCACATAAACATGCCTCAGCTTGCCAACCTGTTTAAAAATAGTTGGGAGACTTATAACACCACAGATTACTGCCACGGTCAACGAGGACGAAGCGAAGTAGATCAGGAGAAAATTTGAACCACTTTCGCACGGACAGTTGATATTGGCGATCCACACGTCAGGCGTGCTCCCAACACAGCGCACACAAAAAAGCCTCAGGCATAGGACTCCCGGTCTCCAAATACGAGTAACCAAAAAGGTTTTTTTCGGACGCCAGAACATAAGCATACGTCAATGTTAGTTAGGCACTGACCGATCGGTTACAGGTCTCACACGTCCAATTGTACCTTGGGGTTCAGTCTCGAGCACCGTCAGCAGCAGCAAGGCAGCTAAGAATATAGGCAGAATAACATTACCGACAAAGACAAGGGAGACTGGAATGGCCATTTCTGGCTTATTCGCCGTCATCAGTCAGTCATTCGCAACCCGCGGCTCGAACACACGGCAAGACAACGAGCCTGTTGCTCTATGGTTAGAGCATTCAAATTCTGATCAGCAGGTCACAGGCTCGAAGCTCAGAGGTTGAAAACCACCTGAGGTTGTGTATGACTGCCTGATGAGGACTAATACGCCAGAAATGGCCATTTCAGTCTCCCTTGTATTTTCGGTTGGTTATTCTGCATAAGCATACCTCTGCTGATCCCGCCTCCATGTCTTCTGATATGTTATCCAAGAATGGCGCTTTAATCGCTGTTATTGGTTAGTTGCACGGTTCAATTGTTTCTCACCGTCTTTAAATGTCCATGTAAAGGTTGCCTTTTTAGAAATTTCATTGGCAAGCTTGCGTATCTTGCCATTTATGATAGGCAAACCTTCTTGAATGTTGCTTTTTAGAGAGAGAAATATCTAAGTTGGAAAGTAAACGTGGGAGCAGTCTAATACCACTGATAGTTAAATATACCAGTCTTTCTGGGTACATTCTCTTCCTTTCTGAGCTCAATAATATCAGTCCTTTTTAGGAATCTGCTATCTTAAGAAATGGTTTAATTAACACAAGCACTGCAAAATGAAAGATATATATATATAGTCAAAGAACTTCTTTACTTTGAATTATACTTCTTGAGATGCCTATCTGCCAAAAATATATATATATATATACTGATAGTGTGGTGTTCACCAATCTGCATAAGGAGCATATATGTTCCGTTGTGCCTTGCAGCTCACGTTGGAGCCCTCGCAGAAAGTCTCATGATGACGAGAAGCACATGTTGTTAAGGTGGAACCGCCAATACCGAGGGAGCCTGAAATAGCCAGTTCTGCCTTATTAACCGTCATCAGCCAGTCATACCCAACCTGGGAACAATTTAGTAATTACAGTAAGCCTTTCTCATGTCTGTTACATTCTGCACGCAAGTTTTTATCCGAATGCGCAGGTTGGGCTTGCACAATTCGCCTGCACCTTTTTCCCTCATTTACTCATTGACGTACTTCGGCGTTAGAGCCAGAACTCGAATGTTTATTCACATTAACTAGCAGCATCCTGACGACTATACTATTTGGAAGTAAAAAGAAAATTTACGTCAAATTTTAAGGTATTCAACTAGAAGATAAGTACTGTCACTGGTTTTCGGACCATCATGTCGCTGAAATTTCATGTATTTGTAGTTTATTATTTAAAAAAGTTTGCTTTTGATTCCCTAATCGCCACCGTTTCTTGTTAAGTGACTTTTCGCTATCGCAGAAAGCAGGTAAATCATATAATCGCGCAGAAACTCAATAAAAATACTGAGGCAAACTGAGATGGATATCTAGAAGGAATTTGAGCAAGGAAGCAACTTAATTAGCGCGAGAAACAATTTAATTTATGCGGAAAATTAGTTCCCAGCCTGGAAGCCCACACTCTTTTTGACTGCACACGCTTGTATGTGTGTGTTTCCTAGTCCACATAGTTTGCCTTTCTGAATTTCCTATAGTGGAAGGTATGCGCTAGGACGAAATGTTTGGCAAAGTTGCAGTCGTTCGAAGGAAAAATCATTTTGCTTGTTAGGCAGTAAAAAAGAAATAAAGGCTACTTTTCACGACTAAAGCGACAACTACGGGTTTCCTGCCGTACCGAAAGACAGGCTCTTCGGTGTGATTTTTCTCTTTAAAAGAGAACAGCCTCTTCAAACGTTAGAGATGGTGTAGAGCTAATACATTGTCTTCGATGGTTTTTGCCGTTTAAAAAGACTTGAGAATGGTCTTCGGTATATTTTCGGTTATCCTTTTTACTTCCAAATGCATACTAGAACGCTTGCATAGATTAAGTTATTTTTGTCAAAACTGCTATTCATCTTCTTTTGCGTTAACTTGGCGTGCTACATTTAGCCTTTCTCGAGAATTTTGAACTGGAACAGTTGAGTTTCAAAAACTGAATACAATACTGGCTAAATGGGACTGCAACTAAATGGTGTTTGCCAAAAATGCGCTTTAAGCCATTATCAGAATAGCGCAAACATGGTCGAGCCAATAATATTAGCAACCTTATTTGGATAGCTAATGGCCTCAAAAAACCGAATCAATACCGTAACCCTCGTAAAGACTGACTACTGGGGGGAAGGATATGGTATGTCTGATAATAATTTGCAGTTCTAATACGAAATAGCACGTGAATAAAGCTCTTTTTCCAGCGATCGCATATATTTCTTCTTTTTCTTTTTCTTTCTTTTTCTTCTTCTTCTCGATATGGTATGCAAGCGGGATCAGCAACAGATAACCCGTGGAATGCGTCTTGCGGGAAATATTTGTAATAAGGGTTATATGGATGGGGCATTAGGATGCAAGCCCTTACTCTAACCCCAATCCCAACCCTAATCCTAACCCTAACCCCAGTTCAAAGCTTAACTTTAAACATAATCTTCCCTTTTACCCCACCCATGACACTAACCCTTACCCTAACCGTAAACCGAGTCTGCAGCCAAATTGGCCAATTATGGAGGTCAGTAACTTACTAGATGATTTTGCCAAAGATTTTCCCCATTTTAGCGATCAGGTTTAAGACGAAAACCAGTTTTTGAGGGCTATGGCAGTAAAATCAATTATAAAAACGTAAGCCCATGAACCATGCCATGGAAAGACAAATTGTGATCAAATTCTGCCTAGTACCGCAGCACCTGTGTCTCATGGATAGGCAAATTCCTATCAGAAGAAGAAGGAGCGTTTACCGGGAGAGGTTTGTTTATTAGTCTGACATTCTCCTACCGTCAATGCTCTCCCTCCAAGGGAGAGAAAAATTGAAAATTGGTTATCCCAGGAGCTGAAGTTTCTCACGGTGGGCTCGCAAGCACTAAAATAAAAGCTGTCACAACTGAACCGAATGAGAGCATGGTGTCCTTTAACATTACCGCACCACGTCTATACTACAAACCCCTGCGGTCCAAAAATCCATGACCTTTTGCATAAAAATTACGATAAGAACGAGGGTCAGCTCACAACTCAGGATCACATAAAACTCATGGAGCATTGCCTCAAGACCTTTTTTACCTTCGAAGGGATCACATGGAAGCAAAAAAGGCACCCCCGACGGGGTCTCCAATATATGAAAGCTCATTGCCGAGGTGGTTCTGCAAAAACTCGAGTGACGGTTGTTCAAAAAGTACAAAACTAAATTTTGGGCAGGCTGCTTTGAAAACGCTTTCATCATCATCGATCAGCATAAAAACACCTACTATGAAGGGCGCTTGAACTCAATTTTGCCCGGTCTAAAGTTTACGATGGAAGAAGAAGTGGAGAGCAGACTTCCGTTCCCAAATGTTCTCGTCTGCTGACAACCAGATGGCAAAGAGGCGACGTCAATCTGCCGAAAACCGATGAGCACTGTGAGTACTGAATTACAACAGCAACCACCAGCTGCAGCACAAATGAAGTTGTCTATGCACGCTATACCGACGGGTAGAAACTGACTGCAACACGCCAGCTGCCCAACGGGACGATATGAAGCTTCTCCGGGAACCTTTCATAGCCAATTTTTGTCCACGAACCTTCATTGAACGGAATCGAATGTCACAGATGACACGCAACAAAGATATTTGCCAGCCAAAGTCATGATGGAGCATTCAGTACACGAAAGGGGTCGTCGAAAGTGTAGCTCAAACCCTCGTGCCATTCGGAATAGGAGTTTATTACAGGCATAGCTAAACAATCCGACAGCAAGTCATGCAGCCAAAAAATCCCTACCTTCTCAGAAGAAGTCGGCCGTTTTCTCCCGAGTTCAGTGCAGCTGTGCGATGTGCAACTACGTTGGAGAAACCCGCCGAAGCGAAAAACGTTAATGCACCTGCAGCAGTTGGCTTTATGAAGTTTAAACCCACAGTTAGAGGTAGCAACCAATGCTGCGCAGAGGAAAACACTCCTTCAGCTTTGATGCTGCCGAAATTTTCAGCCAAAGTGACGATAACACATCATGGCAGATAAAAGAAGCCTGGATGTCTACCGACTGCTCCGTCAACCGCCACATTTCTTGCCCCCTAGCTGGTTTTAAGAACCTTTCTGTTAGGAGACCGTCACGGTATGCAACAACCGGGGCCGCCAACTATCTCCGCAGCAAACGAGGATGTAGGTAGACACGCCATAGTGAAACGCCGACCGATGCAGAACTACAGGGGGTCAGCAGGTGTGACGGCGGCCGGCCGGGACGCGGCGGCCGACACAAACCAACGTGGCAGAACCATTGGTGAATGGGCGGTGGCAGTGACCACACACAAGTGGAATGCAGGGCACAGCCAGCACTTAAAGGCCAGGAGCAATGCAAACAGGAGCATAAAATGGGAGCTGCGGGCAGGACTCTTCGGTCTCTGAAGATAAGTAGACAAAACAACTACTCGAAACGTCAGAAAAAATAACGTAACTTTTCCTGTTAATGCTTCTTCTTCTTCTTCTTCTTCTTCTTCTTCTTCTTCTTCTTCTTCTTCTTTCTGTTCATCCCCAGCATCTTGACCACCACCACCACCACCACCACCACCACCACCACCACCACCACCACCACCACCACCACCACCACCACCACCACCACCACCACCACCACCACCACCACCATCATCATCATCATCATCATCATCATCATCATATATTCTTCTTCTTCTTCTTCTTCTTCTTATTCTTTTTATTCATCCCCAGCATCTTGACCACCACCACCACCACCACCACCACCACCACCATCATCATCATCATCATCATCATCATCATCATCATCATCATCATCATCATCATCATCATCATCATCATCATCATCATCATCATCATCATCATCATCATCATCATCATCATCATCATCATCATCATCATCATCATCATCATCATCATCATCATCATCATCATCATCATCATCATCATCATCATCATCATCATCATCATCATCATCATCATCATCATATTCTTCTTCTTCTTCTTCTTCTTCTTCTTCTTCTTCTTATTCTTGTGACTTACCACTTGAGAAGCACATTTTCTCTACAATTAATAATAAATTCATATTTCCGTGAGAATATGAAACTCACCTTAATTTTCAATGTTTTCTTTTAGGCAAGATCTTTTTCGACTCCCAAACTGTCAAAATTATGCAAATGATTTACAAAACCCACCCCCTCAAAATAATATAAATGTTGGGGACAGAGACATAAATTTGGGAAAAATTAGTATAAAAGGGATATCTTGTAAGCCAGCATTAGCAGGCATACCGAGACAGTTCAGAGAAATAGGAGAGTTAAAGGAACACCAAAGCAATTTCCAAAGTGCTGACGATAGTCCATTATGAAAGAAAAGGACTTTGAGCGTTTTGAGGCTTTAGAGAGTAAAGGTAAGGAGACTGTGGTTTACGTTTACGCGAGAAGGGACCGGAGGACGATGATGGAGGCCTTTTATTGCCCGAAACGACATGGTTACACGGAGGGGGAGGGGAGAAATAACACAAATTTCAACCATACCCTAATATTAGCAAGATGAAACAGTAAATATTAAACAGACTTAATATCAGGGTTACTTACATAATCAAAAAAGGTGTAATTAAAAGATCGTCGTTCAGACAAACCTATCCTCCTATAGTGTAAGGGTGACGTTACCAGCGGCTTCGACTTGTATGACCGTAACATATTCAAAAGCTATGTAATGAATCAGTCTATAAGAAGCAAGGCGTTGGAGAAAATAAGTGGGCATAAGCTGGCAGAAATTGTAAGGTTAATTTCCACGGTTGCGCGTTAACGGATATTCGGTTGAATTTTCTAATATTGAAAACTTAGAAGATGGCTGAAAATGTATCGTGAAAAAATTGATGTCCAAAATTGCGATCATGCAAACAGAATAGAGTTAATTTTCTTGAGAAATTTATTTTTCTTTCAAAGAATTAAATAAATATTATCGATCTCTTTCCCGTTGATCGAGGATTACTGAATGAATCCTGGGATTTCAATCTCCTTACACGAAAGCCTGAGGGATATTCGTTACTTTTGAGCAAGAAAAAATTAAATTGATCCATTCGTCTGTCAGTTAGTTTTTCAAACGACTTTTTGGGAACTTGCCATTGTCAAGAAAGGCCACGTTTTTTCAATATTGTTCCAATAACGAACTTGGCTCTTGGAACAAAAGACTCTGCTTCAGAGTACTGAAGTATACCTTAAAATCGAACAGATGAAATGCTTCGTTTCTGAGTTTAAATGACTAACAAAGGCTAGCCAAATACTCTGAAAAAAATTAGTGAAAAAGGAAAAAAAGGATTGATATTAGACCTAGACATGAAATAAAACGATTTAAATTTCTTGCATGAACCTAAGTGACCCGACTCAAACAATGTGTGACTAAAACTTGAGTGAGTAATTGAGCGTACATATGGCCCTGTTATTTTAGTTTGTTGAGTAGATTTGAGGCACAGAAAGCCTTTTAGCAAAACACACTACATGTTCAATCTTATACAGTACAATGCCTAACTCATAAAATGTCATCCTCGAAATTTAAGATGGTAGTATGGCGCACATTCGAAGTTGTTAATTGTGATTTTTGTACTGATTTGGGCGAAAAATGCTGTTTTCTAAGAAAGAGTTCATTTCTGATTTGTTTATTGAAAGCAAAATTGGGCAAAATGGGGCCAACTCTGACGTTTCTTGATTTCAAGGTGTTTTGCTACGCTTTTGCACTTTCTGGACCAAACCTTATTTGTTAGCATTCTACTATAAACGTATTTAATAAAGGCTAGAAAAGTTTTAAAAATAGCCTTTCAGAGAACGGAAAGTGTTTATCTTGCTTTCACAAAAATCAGGTAAATGAAAACATGAGAAATTGCATTTTTGTTTCGGGAAAACAAGGACGGATTTAGTTTTTTTAAAAAAGGCAGTTTTGCAAATTCATAACTTCTTTTGCCAGCAAACTCAGTAATAAACCGATGTCAGTGTTTGTTGTTTAAGTACACCGATAATTGGGACTGCAAACAAGCAAATATAAAAAATGTCACCATCATTTTTCTCAATCGTGCCGTACGCAAAAATGTTCAGACAATACCTATCTGTAGTCAACCATTAACGAATAGGGAAAATTGAAACAGAAAGGGCAGAAGATTGACATTTCTTCGCAAAATCTTAGTAAATATTCGATCACTTTGTTGTGCATTCGCAATCTTAGAACTGTACTGGAAAGTGGGCAAGTAAAGCCAAAAACGCACAGATAGAAAGAAATAACTGAGCGCTTTCATTTTCAGCAGACATTGTATCCCTTATTTTCAGCGAAGTTGAAAAACCGGTCAAACGTCCCCATTTTTTTCCTTGACTTGATATTCAAAAAGGGCTAAGTACGCAGACGTTCGACAGGGAAATATCTAATTAAAGTGTTTTTTAAAGAGTTAACTTATTATAAAAAATTTTAAATCGATTTTAGTCATATTAATTCCTGAATTATGTTGTGGGCGTTTATTCTTCTAAGCAATGAGTTTTCAGGTTTGGGTGAGTCTACAAATATGACCCAAACGGCCATCTACATTAGAAAGACTGTTTCAGAACTCACCATTTTGGTAAATGCCTTTAAGAAATATCTTATGTTGAAGGTTTTTATAAGCACATTCAACAGAATGTACATTTATGGGCAATAGACAGAAGCCACAGGAAAACGTAAATTATTAACCACCATTTCAAGGACGATCTGGAACTCATCGTAATGGAACCCCCAAAATACTTAGAAAGAAATTTAACAAAAGGAAAGTCCTCTTAATATACATAAAATAGTACGTTTACGATTTCACCTACCTATTATATTTAAATTTATAACTCATTAAGTGGCATATCAGCATGTCAGCTTGTGACATATTTTACTAATGTGATGTCCCTGCCGGCGCAATCAAGCGAAAATCTGTTTGCCTTAGTCAAACGCATCGTAAACAATGTAGAAAGAGAAGATACCGCCAATTCTCGCGGAACCGTGTTGAAATATATCCTGAAAATTTAGGCTGTTTGGTAACGGCCATACTTTCCATTGCCCTTAATCTGGAAGCCAACTTCCGCGGAATATACAATAAAAACTATTTTTAAACGTAATTCCACTTGTGTTGTTAATTTTACCGTTTGTTTATATGGAGAGGCATTCTGTTCATTGAAAACTTCAGGTTAATTAGCTAACTTAATTTTTCACGTTTTCGGAATTTGCCACTTTTCAAAAAAATTGAATTTTTAAACAACGTAATATTAATTTTTAAACCACAATATGTATTCTTTTTAAGAACGGGCACTGATGTACTACTGTAAAACTTTGGAGGATCCAGTGTGGGCTGAGTTCGCATAATGTGCTCTATCCCAAGAACTCCATGAGATTTCATGAGATAGGGCACGTACTGTATATTGAAGGAAAGCAGGCAGGATTTAAGTGAAATCAGAGGTTGCCGGAAATTCAAAAATATCCTATGCTTTTTTATTCCATCTGAAACTTATTGTAATCCAAGGCCAGCAATATTAATAAAGATAGTTGACAAAAGAATAGTTCTCTTAATATCCACAAAATGGTATGCTTATGCTATTACTTGAAAATCTTATATAAATTAGTTTGTCGCATTTTTAAAGTTTTCAATATTTGTCGTTTTTTTAAAAAAGGTTGTAGTTCTCAACAAGGTAATAATACTTTTCGCATTTCCTTTAAATTGTAAATTCACTTAAGGTGGTTCACTAAGATTTCAAGGCTTCGGTACATGCTTTGATGTCGGTTTGAGAGTGACCATCCATCTTTGGCGAATTTCGGCATTTTGCATCTGTTATGTCACAGACTGTAGGTTAAACAGTTTTACCCACTTTCGGAACGGTTAAACAGCAGTGGATTTTTATAACTGAACACTAATTTACTTGCAATTGGAAGCCCAGCATCCATGTTTTGGCTTAATCTTGGTACAAAACACAGTTGATCATCGTAGCGCCTTAGGTGGACACCGATGCATCGGCTTAGAGGAACAAACCAACTCTAAACGTGCAGCTGAGGTAAAGAAAAGGCAACCAGCTTTCAGGCGGAACGGGCTGTTGACAGAGGTAAGTGTAGATTAACACGGCACTGTTCAAAAGGTTATCCTGCTGAAACTTCAGCCTTCGTTTGCGACCAAAAGGATAACTCTCATCTGAGGACCATCTGCATTGTGTGCGCGTGTGCATAATTGTGTCCCAAATGGTAATCATAGTTATGCTGGGTTAAATAAAGGCTGAATTAATTTATTCCTACAGCTATCGCACCCGTTCTATGTATCAATGATAGTTTCTAGAAGGGGAGGCACGATGCTTGCTTTCCCACCATAATAGAGCGTTGAGGTTAAGAGCGAGCATGTAGGTAGTTTTTTTTATAGTTCGAGTTCAGTTTAAACAAACGCGATAAACCCGATTTTTTGCAACAGAACTAAAAGAAGAAGTAATTTACCGAATTTTAGATCTCCCCTTCGTCCTACGCAAAACAGTGAATTCAATTATTCAATTTCCGCTGATGGAACAACCTAGCAAACATACGCACTTGGTTGCTGCCTCGCTTCGCTGGATTCATCGGGCGCAGAAATGCCGTCTCCTGCAGACAGCTAATCACACGCTCGGCGCATCTCCCTACGATGCAAAGGAGGGCCATAATGTAAGCTCCAAATTCAAGCCGTTACATCCGAAAAATTCGTGCATTTTTTTGCCTTCTAACTCCCCTGGGTAGAAACAATGGACAAAATTATAACTAGGCAGCAAAAGCACTCCATTTTCACGCGCGGTTCCGGCGTGCCCTTTAGTTTTCAATAGAAAGTACTGAAACGCATGAGGAGAAACAAACGACGTCCACCTAAAAGGCTCTAATGCCGATATCATACTAAGCTATGATAGCAACCATCCTGCGGCCCATAAAAGAAGCTGCGTTCGAACCCTTTTCCACCGGGCCTTTCGTTACTGTAGTAGCGATCATCTACGCAAAAAAGAACTCACTTACCTGTATCGGCTATTCCGACTCAACGGATACCCAGTCAGTTTTGTGAAAAACTGCCTCAGACACCAGAGGCAACCACAAACCTTCGGCTCTAATGGAGAACCCGGACCGCGTAAATTATACTCCCTACTTTACATGCAGGGCATCTCCAAAGCGATCGCCCGACAATTAAACCGGTTTGGCATCTCCATTGCGCACAAACCGGCATCATCCTTGCGTGTAACACTATCCCGAATAAAAGACCCTATACCCAAAGAGCAGCAAACTAATGTCATCTACCACATTCCCTGTGCTAACTGCTCTTGCACTTATATTGGTCACACCGGCAGACGACTTGGGATGCGTATTACGGAACATAAACTATTAATTTGTCGACGCAACCCTTTTTCACTCATCTTTGCGCACGCCCTTGAATTCGACCATCGCTTCAATTGGGACGGAACCAAAGTTGTTGCAATGGCTGACACCAAACATGCGCGAGAATTCCTCGAGGCGTGGCACTCTAACACGACCAGCATCAACCGCCATGTTGATCTCGACTCTCTATTCGAAGGCCTGCGTGCTCGGCTCACTGACTTGCGCCCACAACCTAACCACAGCCGCTTATCTTTCCTGGACCCTGTTGACTCTCACTGTCTCGCAACCCTCTTCCCTGACACGGCGAACAACAGTTGAAACTATTAACACCTCCAAGATCGGTGCCATTACTTCTGTCCCCATCCCGCATCGACGACCATTATTTTTACCGTCTGCAGTCGCATTTAGTGGCCATCCCCCTTCGCCTCCTCCCTTCGCCCTAACAGCCCCCCTAACCGGCCCCAATACAATTATGTGCCCAGTCCTCACACCCCTGTTGGTTGTCTGTCCTGTAGCAAAAACTGGTCATCTGACCATTTAATTTCTCCTCTGTTCATTTCGTCTGATGACGGGTTGGTGTGACCAACTTGATAATTCACGAGTACAACTCTTATTTCTGACGAGCCCTTTTTTCTTCACTATATCATCTCGGAATTCACTCTACCTCAGCTATGCAACCAGAAACCGCTTAGAGAACACTGGGGGAATCACCGTGGAGCCGAACTCCTCGTTGCTGCGTCTTGCAGCAACAGAAACATCGGCGAAACATGTGTCTGGGCTTTTAGCTAGTACATATGTCGGGAGTATGGTATACCATCTTTGCCATATATATATATGATTACTGACGACGAAATTTTGACCGTAAAGTTCAACGAAATGTCCACCATGGGCTTCACAGCAGGCCGAAAGTAAGTGTGATGACTTGCACGTGAATTCGTTTTAAATGATGGACGACTTGCGCAGCAGCTCTCCCGCCCTTGCGTGATGTCAAGACAGCGTTACTAATTTTCGAGGAAGGGTGAGGTGCAGGTGACAAAATCAGCACCTAAGAAAACCCCCGGGTTCAATGATCTACAACAAACAATTGACCAGGATTTTAACACGAAAGTAGAGTTATGGCGTGACTGCAAGGAGCTCAACTCTCACAGTCTGTGGCTGTGTGCCATACACGACTTGGTTGCAGCCTACATTTGCCGAAGATTTGCGTACATCATAATATATGTGGCACGAATCTCACCTGTCACTGAGAAGCTTCATGGAGGGGAGCCTAAATGCACACTTCTTACTTAAGTTAAAGGTGCCGGGGTTGCATGGTGATGGGGGAACGCATTTGGGATGCATGCATTGGTGAGAAAATGTGCGGTGGTGTGTGTTTGTGCCCCTAAATGGACCACGTTGTGCCCCCTAAACGGGCCACGTGGTAGATGCGTTGGACCAACACGGGGGCCACATCAGGGCACGACATGCGTTATTCGTGTTGCGCTCCGCTAACAAATGCCGAACATGTGGGTGTGGTGGCACGCCTAGGGGCGGCTAGGACTTAGGGGACCCGGCCGCGCCAGCCACCTGCGTCCTCTCCCGCCTCCGGTCTTCTTGACTCCGTCTTGACACCGGGCTCAGGTGGGGGAGGAGGAGAGAGTGCGGTAGATGCAGCGCAAGTCTACTATCACTTTAAACTAATTCATGCGCAAGTCACCGTCCCTGCTCCACCCTTCCATGGAGCATACGGTAGACATCGTCGAACTACGACGGTCGAACTGTCGCGCGCGCGTGTGTGTGTGTGGTGGCACACCTAAGGGCGGCTTGGATTTAGGGGACCCAGCCGCACCAGCCACCTGCGTCCTCTCCCGCCTCCGGTCTTCTTGACTCTATCTTGACACCGGGCTCAGGTGGGGGAGGAGGAGAGAGTGCGGTAGCTGCAGTGCAAGGCTACTATCACTTTTAACTAAATCACGCGCACGTCACCGTCCCTGCTCCACTCTCCCATGGAGCATACGGTGGAGATCGTCGGACTGCGACGGTCGAACTGTCGCGTGTGTGTGTGTGTCAGGTGTGGTGGCACGCCCAGGGGCGGCTCCGGCCGCGCCAGTCACCTGCGCCCTCTCCCATCTCCGGTCTTCTTGACTCTGTCTTGACACCGGGCTCAGGTGGGGGAGGAGGAGAGAGTGCGGTAGCTGCAGCGCAAGGCTACTATCACTTAAAACTAATTCACGCGCAAGTCACCGTCCCTGCTCCACCCTTCCATGGAGCATACGGTGGACATCCTCGGACTACGACGGTCGAACTGTCGTGTGTGTGTGTGTGTGTGTGTGTGCCCCCTAAACGGGCCACGTGGTAGATGCGTTGGACCAACACGGGGGCCACATTAGGGCACGGCAGGCGTTATTCGGGTTGCGCTCCCATAACAAATGCCGAACATGGAGGTGTGGTGGCACGCCTAGGGGCGGCTAGGACTTAGGGGACCCAGCCGCGCCAGCCACCTGCGTCCTCTCCCGCCTCCGGTCTTCTTGACTCTGTCTTGACACCGGGCTCAGGTGGGGGAGGAGGAGAGAGTGCGGTAGATGCAGCGCAAGTCTACTATCACTTTAAACTAAATCACGCGCAAGTCACCGTCCCTGCTCCACTTTCCCATGGAGCATACGGTGGACATCGTCGGACTACGACGGTCGAACTGTCGTGTGTGTGTGTGTGTGTGTGTGTGTGTGTGTGTGTGTGTGTGTGTGTGTGTGTGTGTGTGTGTGTGTGTGTGTGTGTGTGTGTGTGTGTGTGTGGGGTGTAGGGGTACTAGTTAGGGGCAGCACCACACAGCTTGCATTTGGTCGCTCCATTTGTCTCGTACAGGTGGTGAATGCTCCTGTGGCCGCCTCTAACTGGTACCCAACTCTCACCTGTGGCTCCTCGAAGTTGGGTTCTTCCCAGCGGCCACACCCCGGGCAACCGTCACGACCGGCGGGCTAAACCAGGTGAGGGTCTCCGGTGTTGTGTGTGCCTCCACACCCGGTATGTCTGACTCCCGAACTTCCCATCTCTCCCCCCTCTCAAAAAGTCCTACGGTGGGGGCGACAGCAACCCCGTAGGCGGCCCAGACTAACTCGGGTCGTTCTTCCACTAAACCAAAACCGTGACCCATAGTGGAGTTCGGCAGCCGTCTGGGATGTCCGAGCAGCCCTATTTAGGGATAGCACTGCTTGCCTCCTCGCGGAGGAAGGGGCTAGAAAATGTGCCCTAAAAAATGCTGGTTCTCACGTCTTCTGCAGCCGGCCGCGGCTCGCAGATCGCAAACTACGCGGTCGTAAAACTCAAACAAACAACAATACCCCCCGTCCTCATCCCCCTCGCCATACTCTCCAGGCTGCTCGGGTGAGTCCACTCACACTAGCAGCCTGGAATGTTCGTTCCCTTTTAGACAATCCTAGGAGCAACCGGCCGGAACGGCGGACGGCGCTAGTCGCTCGGGAACTGGCGCGCTACAAGGTGGACATTGCTGCTCTCAGCGAGACCCGATTCTCTGAGCAGGGTCAGCTGGAGGAGGTGGGGGCCAGCTACACCTTCTTCTGGAGCGGCCGGCCAAAGGCAGAGCGACGCGACGCTGGTGTTGCCTTTGCCATCCGTAACGACATCGTGGGACGTCTGCCCTGTCTGCCGCAGGGTATCAATGATCGCCTGATGAGCCTCCGCCTGCCTCTTCGGGGAGACCAGTTCGCCACCATCATCAGCGCCTACGCTCCCCCAATGACGAGCTCTGATGCGGCGAAGGACCAATTCTACGAGGACCTGCACGCCTTGCTGGCGACTGTGCCGAAAGAGGACAAGTTAATTGTCCTTGGTGACTTCAATGCCCGCGTCGGGACGGACCACGCTGCCTGGCAGGGAGTGCTGGGTCCCCACGGTCTGGGTAGCTGCAACGCTAACGGCCTCCTTCTTCTGCGCACGTGTGCGGAACACCGTCTCCTGCTGTCCAACACCTTCTTCCGCCTTCCGACGCGGGAGAAGGCCACGTGGATGCACCCTCGGTCGCGGCGCTGGCATCTGCTGGACTATGTTCTCGTCCGGAGGCGAGATCGACAGGACGTGCTGGTAACCAAGGCGATCCGCGATGCCGATGGTTGGACAGATCACCGCCTCGTCATCTCCCAGATGAGGCTCCGACTGCAACCCCGACGAAGGCCCCAAGGTAAGAGGCCGCCATGTAAGTTAAATACTCTTTTATTAAATTTGCCTGCTCACTGTTTTGATTTCAGCAACCAAATAACCGAGAAACTGGAGGACCTGCATGCTCCAGATGATAACGATACCGTGGAGACACGATGGTGTCAACTGCGAAATGTCATCCAGTCCACCGCCCTCGATGTACTCGGACGCGCACACCGTCGACACCAGGACTGGTTTGACGACAATGACGCCGACATCAGCAACTTACTCGCGGAGAAGAATAGACTACACAAAGCCTACATGGACCTTCGGACTGACGCCACCAAAGCAGCCTTTTTCAGATGCCGGCGCCTTGTACAACAACGGCTGCGGGAGATGCAGGATGCCTGGATGATCCGAAAGGCTATGCGGACCGCAATGAAATGAAAAACTTTTTCAAAGCCATCAAGGCCATCTACGGCCCGTGTATCAAGGGGTCCGCACCGCTGCTCAGCTCTGATGGGACAACACTGCTGACAGAGAAATCGCAAATTCTGAAGCGCTGGGCCGAGCACTTCAGAAGTGTCCTTAATTGCTCATCAGCCATCTCCGATGCTGCCATTGACCGGCTCCCTCAAGTGGACACGAACAATGACCTGGATCTGCCGCCTTCCCTACCAGAAACCATCCGGGCCGTGCAGCAGATTTCCAGCGGTAAAGCACCGGGATCCGACGCAATCCCACCGGAAGTCTACAAGCACGGTGGGCCCCGGCTGATGGCAGAACTCACAACACTCTTCCAGGAGATGTGGCGCCAAGGACAAGTTCCTCAGGATTTCAAAGACGCGACCATCGTCCATCTCTACAAACGGAAGGGGGAACCGGCAACTCTGTGATAATCACAGAGGCATCTCGTTGCTCAACATCGCCGGGAAGATCTTCGCCCGTATCCTTCTCAATCGTCTTAACGGTCATCTAGAGCAGGGCCTGCTCCCGGAAAGCCAATGTGGCTTCCGCCGACACCGCGGGACAACCGATATGATCTTCGCCGCCCGCCAGCTACAAGAGAAGTGTCAGGAGATGCGAACTCACCTTTACACTACCTTCGTGGATCTAACGAAAGCCTTTGACACGGTGAATCGTGACGGACTGTGGAAAGTCATGCAGAAATTTGGTTGTCCTGAGCGGTTCACGCACATGGTGCGTCAGCTTCATGACGGGATGACGGCGCGCGTCACTGACAACGGGACGGTATCCGAAGCATTCGCAGTGACCAACGGAGTAAAGCAGGGCTGCGTACTGGCCCCCACCCTCTTCAGTCTCATGTTCTCGGCTATGCTGATGGACGCCTACCGTGATGAGCAGCCTGGTATTCGCATCGCCTACAGAACTGACGGGCGCCTTCTCAACAGTCGGCGTATGCAGGCTCCAACGCGCGTGTCTACGACTACAGTCCATGACTTGCTCTTCGCGGACGACTGCGCCCTTAACACCGTGACGGAGGAGGACATGCAAAGGAGCATGGACCTCTTCGCCGAAGGCTGCGCCGATTTTGGATTAACAATCAGTACAGCCAAAACGGTTGTCATGCACCAGCCGCCACCCAGCGCGGAATACAATGCTCCTCGAATCAATGTCAACGGTGCTCAACTCAAAAACGTGGAGACCTTCGCTTATCTAGGAAGCACGATTTCGCGCAACACGAGAATCGATGACGAGGTTGCCCAACGGATTTCCAAAGCTAGTCAGGCCTTCGGCCGGCTGCAGGCCTCCGTGTGGAATCGCCACGGTATTCACCTGAACACCAAACTGAAGATGTACAAGGCCGTCGTCTTGTCGACACTCCTTTACGGAGCGGAAACCTGGACCGTCTACTCGAACCAAGCCAGGAAGCTGAATCACTTTCATCTCAGCTGCCTCCGCAGAATACTGAAGCTGAGATGGCAAGACAGGATACCGGACACGGAAGTCCTGGAGCGGACCGGAATCCTCAGCATCCATGCCATGCTGAGGCAAGTGCAGCTGCGATGGAGCGGCCACTTGGTAAGAATGGACGACGAGCGACTACCCAAACGACTTTTCTACGGAGATGTCGCTACGGGTTCTCGTCGGCAGGGGGTCAAAAACGACGCTACAAGGACACTTTGAAGAAATCGCTGAAGCAACTGCAAATCAACTCGGCGACCTGGGAAGACCTCGCCCAGGATAGACCGGCATGGAGAAGATCAGTGAAGACTGGTTCAGCAATCTACGAGGCCAACCGGATCGCCGCCGCCAAGGCCAAAAGAGCGGCACGAAAGTCACCAGCGCCCCGCACCAACACCGCCAATGCCCAGGCCCTGCCAACATGCCCGCGCTGTCAACGCATCTTCCGCGCGCGAATCGGCCTGGTCGGACATCTTCGGACGCAATGCACCAACAATCCCACAATTCCAATTTCTACGTCAAATTCTGCCAACCCTCATTCTGACTCCCCCACCCTCACTCCTGACATCAATTCCATTACTCCCACCATCATAGAGACCACATCCATCTACTCATCGCCTGTTACCCCCACCACCGCAACCACCATTGCCTTCGCCTTCACTACTACCACCACAACCACCATCAGCGATGGGGAATCTCTCCTAAGCTGTACTCAATGCGACCGCACATTCACCTCACGCATCGGCCTGGTCGGTCACTTGCGAATACATCGTACAGAGACCGGTGAGCCAGTGCCTGGAACACCATCACACAGCAGAGATCGTCGCCTCCACTGCCCTCACTGTACTCGCGCATTCACTCATCGCATGGGCCTATTCGGTCACATGCGCATCCATGACAGCGGAATTCACCACAATGCCGACAACACCGATACACCATTCACACCCTCCGCTCCTGCCATTCTTAGCGCCCCTGCCACCCCCACTACCATGAATGACATCGCCCCAGCCTCTACCGATTTCTCCTGCCCACACTGCGCCCGCAACTTCAACTCACGCATCGGCCTGGCCGGTCACCTGCGAATCCATCGCACGGAGGCTGGTGAACCAGTGCCTGGGGCTCCGACATATAGTCGACGCGCCCGCCTTCACTGACCTCCTTGCTCCCGCACATTTACACACCGCATGGGCCTCTTAGGACACATGCACCTCCACGACAACCTCCGGTAAACCACCGGAGGCTAAGCTGCATCAGCACACACTACCTACACCAATACATCGACTACACCCTCACAATCACCATTTACCAGAGTATATCACGGTTTCCTAGAAACCGTGGCTGGGAAGTCTGCCAATCTGACGCTTCCACCAGACCACGCCGTCGGCTCAGTGTATGTGCTGTGTGTGTCGAGTGGCTGACCAGTGGACTGGGAGTCAGACGGCGATGGCTGCTCCATATCCCCTGAGTTTGTGAATCCTGGTGTGTGCGTTATGGGGGCCAGGTCGTGCTGTGGCGCGCGAAGACGGGTACGCCGATCCGTCAGTTAATGCGCCCACTCCCACATCAGGCAACTGACCGGCTCGGACAGTAGTCTGACTGTGGGGTGGGGAGAGAGTGAGGTCGACAGCTCAGTGCATATTCCTCACTATAAACAATCTGACGCGCTTGAAACTATCACGGTGCGCTAAAAGCCGTGGCTTGGAAGGTTGCCAACTGACGGGATAACTCGGACCGCGTGGCCAGCCCAATGTGTGTTTTGTGTGGAGTGGCTGACTGGCGGACTGAGAGTCAGGTTGCAATGGCTCCTTCTTAATGTGGCCTTTATGGCACTCCCACACCGTGGGATCCGAGCCAGGTGTGGTGGCACGCCCAGGGGCGGCTCCGGCCGCGCCAGCCACCTGCGCCCTCTCCCATCTCCGGTCTTCTTGACTCTGTCTTGACACCGGGCTCAGGTGGGGGAGGAGGAGAGAGTGCGGTAGCTGCAGCGCAAGGCTACTATCACTTAAAACTAATTCACGCGCAAGTCACCGTCCCTGCACCACCTGGTGTGGAGCATACGGTGGACCTCGTCGAAATCGACGGTCGAACTGTCGTGTGTGTGTGTGTGTGTGTGTGTGTGTGTGTGTGTGTGGGGTGTAGGGGTACTAGTTAGGGGCAGCACCACACAGCTTGCATTTGGTCGCTCCATTTGTCTCGTACAGGTGGTGAATGCTCCTGTGGCCGCCTCTAACTGGTACCCAACTCTCACCTGTGGCTCCTCGAAGTTGGGTTCTTCCCAGCGGCCACACCCCGGGCAACCGTCACGACCGGCGGGCTAAACCAGGTGAGGGTCTCCGGTGTTGTGTGTGCCTCCACACCCGGTATGTCTGACTCCCGAACTTCCCATCTCTCCCCCTCTCAAAAAGTCCTACGGTGGGGGCGACAGCAACCCCGTAGGCGGCCCAGACTAACTCGGGTCGTTCTTCCACTAAACCAAAACCGTGACCCATAGTGGAGTTCGGCAGCCGTCTGGGATGTCCGAGCAGCCCTATTTAGGGATAGCACTGCTTGCCTCCTCGCGGAGGAAGGGGCTAGAAAATGTGCCCTAAAAAATGCTGGTTCTCACGTCTTCTGCAGCCGGCCGCGGCTCGCAGATCGCAAACTACGCGGTCGTAAAACTCAAACAAACAACAATACCCCCCGTCCTCATCCCCCTCGCCATACTCTCCAGGCTGCTCGGGTGAGTCCACTCACACTAGCAGCCTGGAATGTTCGTTCCCTTTTAGACAATCCTAGGAGCAACCGGCCGGAACGGCGGACGGCGCTAGTCGCTCGGGAACTGGCGCGCTACAAGGTGGACATTGCTGCTCTCAGCGAGACCCGATTCTCTGAGCAGGGTCAGCTGGAGGAGGTGGGGGCCAGCTACACCTTCTTCTGGAGCGGCCGGCCAAAGGCAGAGCGACGCGACGCTGGTGTTGCCTTTGCCATCCGTAACGACATCGTGGGACGTCTGCCCTGTCTGCCGCAGGGTATCAATGATCGCCTGATGAGCCTCCGCCTGCCTCTTCGGGGAGACCAGTTCGCCACCATCATCAGCGCCTACGCTCCCCCAATGACGAGCTCTGATGCGGCGAAGGACCAATTCTACGAGGACCTGCACGCCTTGCTGGCGACTGTGCCGAAAGAGGACAAGTTAATTGTCCTTGGTGACTTCAATGCCCGCGTCGGGACGGACCACGCTGCCTGGCAGGGAGTGCTGGGTCCCCACGGTCTGGGTAGCTGCAACGCTAACGGCCTCCTTCTTCTGCGCACGTGTGCGGAACACCGTCTCCTGCTGTCCAACACCTTCTTCCGCCTTCCGACGCGGGAGAAGGCCACGTGGATGCACCCTCGGTCGCGGCGCTGGCATCTGCTGGACTATGTTCTCGTCCGGAGGCGAGATCGACAGGACGTGCTGGTAACCAAGGCGATCCGCGATGCCGATGGTTGGACAGATCACCGCCTCGTCATCTCCCAGATGAGGCTCCGACTGCAACCCCGACGAAGGCCCCAAGGTAAGAGGCCGCCATGTAAGTTAAATACTCTTTTATTAAATTTGCCTGCTCACTGTTTTGATTTCAGCAACCAAATAACCGAGAAACTGGAGGACCTGCATGCTCCAGATGATAACGATACCGTGGAGACACGATGGTGTCAACTGCGAAATGTCATCCAGTCCACCGCCCTCGATGTACTCGGACGCGCACACCGTCGACACCAGGACTGGTTTGACGACAATGACGCCGACATCAGCAACTTACTCGCGGAGAAGAATAGACTACACAAAGCCTACATGGACCTTCGGACTGACGCCACCAAAGCAGCCTTTTTCAGATGCCGGCGCCTTGTACAACAACGGCTGCGGGAGATGCAGGATGCCTGGATGATCCGAAAGGCTGAAGAAATCCAGGGGTATGCGGACCGCAATGAAATGAAAAACTTTTTCAAAGCCATCAAGGCCATCTACGGCCCGTGTATCAAGGGGTCCGCACCGCTGCTCAGCTCTGACGGCACAACACTGCTGACAGAGAAATCGCAAATTCTGAAGCGCTGGGCCGAGCACTTCAGAAGTGTCCTTAATTGCTCATCAGCCATCTCCGATGCTGCCATTGACCGGCTCCCTCAAGTGGACACGAACAATGACCTGGATCTGCCGCCTTCCCTACCAGAAACCATCCGGGCCGTGCAGCAGATTTCCAGCGGTAAAGCACCGGGATCCGACGCAATCCCACCGGAAGTCTACAAGCACGGTGGGCCCCGGCTGATGGCAGAACTCACAACACTCTTCCAGGAGATGTGGCGCCAAGGACAAGTTCCTCAGGATTTCAAAGACGCGACCATCGTCCATCTCTACAAACGGAAGGGGAACCGGCAACTCTGTGATAATCACAGAGGCATCTCGTTGCTCAACATCGCCGGGAAGATCTTCGCCCGTATCCTTCTCAATCGTCTTAACGGTCATCTAGAGCAGGGCCTGCTCCCGGAAAGCCAATGTGGCTTCCGCCGACACCGCGGGACAACCGATATGATCTTCGCCGCCCGCCAGCTACAAGAGAAGTGTCAGGAGATGCGAACTCACCTTTACACTACCTTCGTGGATCTAACGAAAGCCTTTGACACGGTGAATCGTGACGGACTGTGGAAAGTCATGCAGAAATTTGGTTGTCCTGAGCGGTTCACGCACATGGTGCGTCAGCTTCATGACGGGATGACGGCGCGCGTCACTGACAACGGGACGGTATCCGAAGCATTCGCAGTGACCAACGGAGTGAAGCAGGGCTGCGTACTGGCCCCCACCCTCTTCAGTCTCATGTTCTCGGCTATGCTGATGGACGCCTACCGTGATGAGCAGCCTGGTATTCGCATCGCCTACAGAACTGACGGGCGCCTTCTCAACAGTCGGCGTATGCAGGCTCCAACGCGCGTGTCTACGACTACAGTCCATGACTTGCTCTTCGCGGACGACTGCGCCCTTAACACCGTGACGGAGGAGGACATGCAAAGGAGCATGGACCTCTTCGCCGAAGGCTGCGCCGATTTTGGATTAACAATCAGTACAGCCAAAACGGTTGTCATGCACCAGCCGCCACCCAGCGCGGAATACAATGCTCCTCGAATCAATGTCAACGGTGCTCAACTCAAAAACGTGGAGACCTTCGCTTATCTAGGAAGCACGATTTCGCGCAACACGAGAATCGATGACGAGGTTGCCCAACGGATTTCCAAAGCTAGTCAGGCCTTCGGCCGGCTGCAGGCCTCCGTGTGGAATCGCCACGGTATTCACCTGAACACCAAACTGAAGATGTACAAGGCCGTCGTCTTGTCGACACTCCTTTACGGAGCGGAAACCTGGACCGTCTACTCGAACCAAGCCAGGAAGCTGAATCACTTTCATCTCAGCTGCCTCCGCAGAATACTGAAGCTGAGATGGCAAGACAGGATACCGGACACGGAAGTCCTGGAGCGGACCGGAATCCTCAGCATCCATGCCATGCTGAGGCAAGTGCAGCTGCGATGGAGCGGCCACTTGGTAAGAATGGACGACGAGCGACTACCCAAACGACTTTTCTACGGAGATGTCGCTACGGGTTCTCGTCGGCAGGGGGGTCAAAAACGACGCTACAAGGACACTTTGAAGAAATCGCTGAAGCAACTGCAAATCAACTCGGCGACCTGGGAAGACCTCGCCCAGGATAGACCGGCATGGAGAAGATCAGTGAAGACTGGTTCAGCAATCTACGAGGCCAACCGGATCGCCGCCGCCAAGGCCAAAAGAGCGGCACGAAAGTCACCAGCGCCCCGCACCAACACCGCCAATGCCCAGGCCCTGCCAACATGCCCGCGCTGTCAACGCATCTTCCGCGCGCGAATCGGCCTGGTCGGACATCTTCGGACGCAATGCACCAACAATCCCACAATTCCAATTTCTACGTCAAATTCTGCCAACCCTCATTCTGACTCCCCCACCCTCACTCCTGACATCAATTCCATTACTCCCACCATCATAGAGACCACATCCATCTACTCATCGCCTGTTACCCCCACCACCGCAACCACCATTGCCTTCGCCTTCACTACTACCACCACAACCACCATCAGCGATGGGGAATCTCTCCTAAGCTGTACTCAATGCGACCGCACATTCACCTCACGCATCGGCCTGGTCGGTCACTTGCGAATACATCGTACAGAGACCGGTGAGCCAGTGCCTGGAACACCATCACACAGCAGAGATCGTCGCCTCCACTGCCCTCACTGTACTCGCGCATTCACTCATCGCATGGGCCTATTCGGTCACATGCGCATCCATGACAGCGGAATTCACCACAATGCCGACAACACCGATACACCATTCACACCCTCCGCTCCTGCCATTCTTAGCGCCCCTGCCACCCCCACTACCATGAATGACATCGCCCCAGCCTCTACCGATTTCTCCTGCCCACACTGCGCCCGCAACTTCAACTCACGCATCGGCCTGGCCGGTCACCTGCGAATCCATCGCACGGAGGCTGGTGAACCAGTGCCTGGGGCTCCGACATATAGTCGACGCGCCCGCCTTCACTGACCTCCTTGCTCCCGCACATTTACACACCGCATGGGCCTCTTAGGACACATGCACCTCCACGACAACCTCCGGTAAACCACCGGAGGCTAAGCTGCATCAGCACACACTACCTACACCAATACATCGACTACACCCTCACAATCACCATTTATCAGAGTATATCACGGTTTCCTAGAAACCGTGGCTGGGAAGTCTGCCAATCTGACGCTTCCACCAGACCACGCCGTCGGCTCAGTGTATGTGCTGTGTGTGTCGAGTGGCTGACCAGTGGACTGGGAGTCAGACGGCGATGGCTGCTCCATATCCCCTGAGTTTGTGAATCCTGGTGTGTGCGTTATGGGGGCCAGGTCGTGCTGTGGCGCGCGAAGACGGGTACGCCGATCCGTCAGCCAATGTGCCCACTCCCACATCAGGCAACTGACCGGCTCGGACAGTAGTCTGACTGTGGGGGTGGGGGAGAGAGTGAGGTCGACAGCTCAGTGCATATTCCTCACTATAAACAATCTGACGCGCTTGAAACTATCACGGTGCGCTAAAAGCCGTGGCTTGGAAGGTTGCCAACTGACGGGATAACTCGGACCGCGTGGCCAGCCCAATGTGTGTTTTGTGTGGAGTGGCTGACTGGCGGACTGAGAGTCAGGTTGCAATGGCTCCTTCTTAATGTGGCCTTTATGGCACTCCCACACCGTGGGATCCGAGCCAGGTGTGGTGGCACGCCCAGGGGCGGCTCCGGCCGCGCCAGCCACCTGCGCCCTCTCCCATCTCCGGTCTTCTTGACTCTGTCTTGACACCGGGCTCAGGTGGGGGAGGAGGAGAGAGTGCGGTAGCTGCAGCGCAAGGCTACTATCACTTAAAACTAATTCACGCGCAAGTCACCGTCCCTGCTCCACTTTCCCATGGAGCATACGGTAGACATCGTCGGACTACGACGGTCGAACTGTCGTCAAATGGACCACGTGGTAGATGCGCTGGACCAACGCGGGGGGCAGGCGTTATTTGCGTTGAACTCCCATAAAAAAATACCGAACCTGGGGTGGGGCGTGGTGGTACCCGTAGGTGCCGGCTCATGTCGCACGACCCACTGTTGCCAATTATAGCTCTCGATGGGATACGATGTATCTGTGTCCGACCCCGTCTCCGGTCTTCTTGACTCCGTCTTGACACCGAACACAGCGGGTAAGGGAAGAGGGAGTGCGGTAGATGCTACGCAAGTATACTTTCACTTAAAAATAATTTCCCCTCAATTCAGCGTTCCTCCAACACCCTGACGCGCGTAGGTGGAAGCTCACGCCGAACCAGACATTATTGCCATTGATGGCACCCCTACTCCATGGGATCTAAATCAGGCGTGGTGACGTGGTCAGTGGCGTCTCCGGCCGCACCAGTCACCTGCGCCTGGTCTATTTGACTCTACCGTGGCCCCAGGCACAGATGGATGAGGGAAGAGAGGGTGCGGTAGCTGCAGTGCAAGTCTACTTTCACTCAAAAAAATCCACGCGCAAGTCACCATCCCTGCACAACCATGCTGTGGAGAATACGATGGACATCGTTGAACCCGACGGCCATGCTGTCGTGTGATCTGGTTGATACATAGCCACAACGAATTTGGTCTACACTTTTCTAACAGATCCCAATTAAATTCTATGGGATGCAAACTGACATTAATGGAAAAGGGGCTGCGAGCGTTGGAATGAAAGGTTTATTCCACCGACGTCTCAGACTCCTACTCAAACCCATTTCCAGAGGATGCGCAATGGGTGGATTATTTTTGGGGGCATTTGCCATGTCGTCACATGCAAACATAAACCTCGTGTGCGCAGACATGAGGCATTGCGTCGTAGGATCAGACAGACTACCCTCAAGTATCCAAAAGCATGCTAGAGGATTTTGAATTCCATGTCACACGGGAAACCAACTGATTAAAAGCCTGACACGTAAAGCGAATGCACCTTTGTTGGCAATGTGCAACTCACGTGCAATACCACGACCGATTGACGCCTGGTGAGAGCCAACTTGGCCCGAAACTATGAATTTCCTAAGGTACATACAAGGGTCACTAGGTAACTCAAAGATAGTGTAAGATGGTTAATTCTGAGTCCTAAAATCCTGGCCACCGATACGGAAACCACAGACAGTCCGTCAGCAAAATTCTTGAAGAAAGGTTAAGGAGTGAGTCTCCTGTCAAATGAGTTCAGTGTCATGTCCTTCTTTACATTTTTTCTCCAGCTAGCACCAGATTAATGCTAATTTTCAATGGCAAGCACGCTAGACTCACATTGGCTGTTGTATAGGCCACCACGTGTAAGCATTTTAAGCCATTGGAACGTCCCATCTACAAAAGAGCTGAATTGATATACCTCCGATTGCTACCGGATCTCGCTTGTTCCGTTTTATCTTGAGGCTCACTTTCGAGCCCCGCCAGCAGCCGTACAGCGGCTAGTAGTAGAATAGGCATACTAATATTGCCGGCAAAGACAAGGGAGACTGGAATGGCAGTTTCTGGCTCATTAGCTCGTCAGTTCTGTAGGTGATGCGGATCTCAGGCTGCTCATAACGGTAAGCGTTCATCAGAATAGCAGAGAACATGAGACTGAACAGGGTGGGGGCCAGAACGCAGCCCTGCTTCACTCCGTTGGTCACTGCGAATGCTTCGGATACCGTCCGGTTGTCAGTGACGCGCGCCGTCATCCCGTCATGAAGCTGACGCACCATGTGCGTGAACCGCTCAGGACAGCCGAAATTCTGCATCATTTTCCACAGTCCATCGCGATTCACCGTGTCAAAGGCTTTCGTTAGATCAACAAACGTAGTGTATAGGTGAGTTCGCATCTCCTGGGACTTCTCTTGTAGCTGGCGGGCGGCTAAGATCATGTCGGTTGTTACGCGGTTTTGGCAGAAGCCACATTGGTTTTCCGGGAGAAGTCCCTACTCTAGGTGACCGTTTAGAGGATTGAGAATGATACGGGTGAAGATCTTCCCGGCGATGTTGAGCAACGAGATGCCTCTAAGGTTATCACAGGGTTCCCAGTTCCCCTTCAGCTTGTAGAGATGGTTGTGTCTTTGAAATCCTGAGGAACGTGTCCTTTGCGCTACATCTCCTGGAATAGTGTTGCGAGTTATGCCATCAGCCGGGGCAGTCCTGTCCTTGTAGACTTCTGGTTGGATTGTGTCGGATCCCGGTGCTTTACCGCTTGAAATCTGCTGCACAGCCAGGATGGTTTCTTGTAGGGGAGGCGACAGATCCAGGTCATTGTTCGTGTCAACTTGATGGATTCGGTCAATGACAGCATCGGAGATGGCTGATGAGCAATTAAGGACACATCTGAAGTGCTCGGCCCAGTGTTTCAGAATTTGCGATTTCTCTGTCAGCAGTGTTGCACCGTCAGAGCTGAGCAGCGGTGCGGTCCCCTTGATGCAGGGGCCGTAGAAGGCCTTGATGGCTCTGAAAAAGTTTTTCATTTCATTGTGGTCCGCATACCCCTGGATGTTCCCAGCCTTTCTGACCATCCAGGTGTCCTGCATCTCCCACAGCCGCTGCTGTACAAGGCGGCAGCATCTGAAGAAGGCTGCTTTGGTGGCGTCAGTCCGAAGGTCCATGTACGCTTTGTGTAGCCCATTCTTCTCCACACGTAAGTTGCTGATGTCTGCGTCATTGTCGTCAAACCAGTCCGGGTTTTGACGGCGTGCGCGTCCGAGGACATCGAGGGCAGTGGACTGGATGACGTTTTGCAGTTGACACCATCGAGTTTCCATGGTGGCGTTATTATCTGGAACATGCAGTTTCTCCGGTTTCTGGGTTATTTGGTTGCTGAAAGCAAAACAGTGGGCAGGCAAAGGTAACAAATGAGTATTTAACTTACCTGGAGATCGAGACCGAGATCGTTGGGACACAGCACTCCCTGCCAGGCAGCGTGGTCCGTCCCGACGCGAGCGTTAAAGTCACCAAGGACAACTAACTTGTCCGCCTTCGAACAGTCGCCAGCAGGGCGTCCATGTCCTCGTAGAATTTGTCTTTCGCCGCATCAGAGCTCGTCAGTAAGGGAGCATAGGCACTGATGATGGTGGCGAACTTGTCTCCCCGAAGAGGCGGGCTGAGGCTCCTCCGGCGCTCATTAATACCTTGCGGCAAACAGGGCAGACGTCCTACGATGTCGTTCCGGATGGCAAAAGCAACACCAGCGTCGCGCCGCTCTGCCTTTGGCTGGCCGATTCAGAAGAAGGTGTAGTTGGCACCCACCTCGTCCAACTGACCCTGTTCAGAGAATCGGGTCTCGCTGAGAGCAGCAATGTCCACCTTGTAGCGTGCCATTTCCCGAGCGACTAGCGCCATCCTCCATTCCTAGGATTGTCTAAAAAAGAACAAACATTCTAGGCTGCTAGTGTGAGCGGATTCACCTGAGCAGCCTGGAGGGTATGGCGTAGGGGAAGGGGAGCGGGGTATTGATATTTGTTTGAATTTTATAACAGTGTATTTGGTGATCTGCGAGCAGTGGTCCTCTGCAGAAAACGTGAGACCCAGCATTTATTTAGGGTACCCGTTTCTAGCCCTTTCCTCCGCGAGGAGGCAAGCAGTACTGTCCCTAAGTAGAGCTACTGGGACATCCCAGACGGCTGACAAACTCCAATATGGGTCACGGTTTTGTTTAAGTTGGAGAGCGACCCAAGTTAGCCTGGGCCGCCTACGGGGTTGCTGTCACCCCCATCGTAGGACTTTTGGTGAGATGCGATCCTCACCTGGTTCAGCCCGCCGGTCATGACAGGAATGGCCATTTTTGGCTCATTAGCCATCGTCAGCCAGTCATACCCAACCCCACGTTGTTCCCCACTCTAAGGATCGGACCCGTGACCTTGTTACCAGAAGGGCAACGCTCTAACCATTAAGTCACGGGCTCTTTTTGTCTTGACGGTTTCGTTCAGGAATGGATAGGTGCTCATCGATCCTCGGGTGCCACAAAGCATGGGGTTGGTTATGGCTGGTTAAGGACGGCTAATAAGCCAGAAATGACCATTTCGGTCTCTTTTGTCTTTACTAGTACTGTCATTCTATTTATAATACTAGCCACTGTGCAGCTGTTGGCGGCGTTCCAGGGCCCAACGGGATGAGTGAGCCCTGTAAAAGATTGTTTAGCGCCTATTGTTAATATTCTCGATCGAAACCGGCAATACAAAGAGCCCGTGGCTCAAGTATTCTAACGATAGACTTCTGATCAGCGGGTTGCAAATTAGATCCTCGGGTGAGGCGCCACCTCGGGCTAGGTATGGCTGGCTGAGAACGGCTAATATGCCAGATATGGCCATTCAATTCTCCATTGTTTTGGTCAGTAATCTCATTCTGGCTATAATACTAGCCACTATGTGGCTGCTGGTGGGGCTCTGGCATGATCCCCGAAAGGCACAATGGGAGAGTGGGTCCTAAAAAGGATCGATGAACGTTTATCTACCATATATATATGTATATATTGATACTACTTGAAAGGTTGCTGTTGACAGGTGCTGCCTTGTCAACAGAATCAAAAGCTAAGACGAAATCTTGGATAACATGATGCTGTTTTAATATTTTTCATGACTGAAATGCCGAAGGAAAATTCCACTGCATCGAGCATCCTTTGAGTTACCTAGTGCCCCTTTTTTGTCTCCCGTACTACTTGTGAGTTTATGCTATATTCCGAGAAATTATTGCTGGGGTTATGTAGAGGCTGGGATGAAGGTCGGGTCTGAGTTTAAGTGTATAGTTCAGGTTAGGGTAAAGGGTTAATTTAAGATAAGTTCAAAAGAAGATGCGATCGCTGGATCATGGCATTCATTGGCCTGAGGTTTCAGGTTATCGCGCGAACCAGTCATCAGAGACAATCGCAGATTAGAGTGCTGAGGGCGCCGGAGGAACAGTATTTATAGGACGCAGTTGCCATATAGCCACGTGCCTAGCCCAATTAGCAGATACCGCATTCATCTATGGTTTTCGTACATGAAGCGATGATCACTCGTTAGTTTGCGTCATTAATTGTCAAAATTTCGTCACTTTTTTCGATGCTGGCTCAGAAAAGTGGCTCACTATCACTAAAACATTTGTCCACCCTTGTCGTGCCCGTGTGACTACTTACGCCACCTAGACGAAACCTCCACAAAGAATCTGGAGTCGCGAAACCCCTGTGCTTATTAATCGACCACAGGCCAGATAACCCAGAGTTCAAAAGTTCACGGCTCACGCGGTTGTCCGTCCTTGCGAGAATTGTAGTCTCATCAAACTGCAAAGTGTGGCCGAGTCCCGTCGTATGAGCCGCGACGAATGCAGGATCTTTTTAATTGGATTAGGTAGGTGGCGGCGTGACAGCTGCGTCCAATAAATACTCTATCACCCTTATCTGCTACTGTCTCTGATGATGTTTTTGGGTGAGAATCCGAAACGTCAGTTCGATAAACTTCTTGTCCCAGCGATCGTATCTTCGTCTTCTGGACTGTTTCCTGCAATTTGCCTCTTCGCTTCTATCAGTTAAGATTAGTGCTACGACTGGGGTTTGGGTAAGTGTTAAGGCTCAGAAAATTGAGGTTTACTCTACGAGAATTTAACGAAATGCTATTTATAGCGGTTTGGGGCAGATAGGGAGGGCACACACCCGATTACAACCATCCCTGTAGCACGAATTTCGATAAAAGTGTTCCTTCCTCACCCTGGTTTTATCGGGATTTTTTGGTTTCGGAGGACGATCGCCAAAGTGAATGAACCAATATTCAGAGTAGGACGTTCTAGCATAACGTGACAAAATGGGCGAGTCACCGCTCAGTTCTCGTAATGTGCGTTCAGACAGAAACGCCACTGAAGTACCTTTGCAATATTTCTCAGAATGAGTCAAATTTCAGCCTTAGTTTAATAGTGACTTTTATTTGAGCTCCCTTCGAGCCCCTAATAAAAGAACTCAAAAATAATTACCTTCGTTTTGTGCTTTTTATTTTCATAGATTTAATGCATTCCTAGAAAGGAAATCAAAACTCTTGAATAAAAGGCATAAAAGACACTTTTGTGCGCCTTTTTATGACACGGAACCTGAATAAGCAGCCCAATCCTATTTTACTAGGCTTCAAATCTGCTTCATCTTTTGGCACCCTGCTGCTGTTTTTGCTAGCTTCCGAATTTTATAGCCCCTATTCAATAAATTTCCCATAAACTGTGCAATACGTTTCTAAATGTGAGTACGAACGAAATCCTTCGCAGTTATAAACTATTTCCATAGATATACAGTAGGCTGCAAAATGAACGAGCCGTTGAATTAAATATGAAAATAGGTTGAAACGCCTTCAATTTACAAATTCGAAGAACCTAACGATCTTCCTCCAGTTATAACGTTTGCAGAAGACGTGGAGTTCAACAAAAAGAACATATAAAAACATAAATTCTTTCAGAAAACGTGATATTTATTTATGGAAACAACAAAAATCCATCAAACTATCAGACATTATTTAAATAGATATTTGCCAACGCGTTGGGAAATATGCACCGCAAGAAACCAGCAAAGTTGTGTTAAGTACTTCTCGAGTTCCGTGACGTAAGAGGTAGGGCGTTACCTCGTTTACCAAGATGCCCGTATTCTATAATCGACTGTTCCCTGAAACGACCCATCAATAACCCATCAATAACCCATCAATAACCCATCAATAACCCATCAAATAACGATTTTCTTATGCTAATTAATAGTGCAACGGCATTTGCGTAAGTTTTACCTTAAAAGTATCATACAGTAATTTATTCAGTGGTTCGAGAGTTCCGGCGCGAGCTGTATCTAATGGCCTATGATGTGTAGTTTATTCTCACGGGGATATAAAATAACCTCGTCAAAACCTACTTTAAGTTTAGCTGGAATAAAATGTATTTGAAAATTGAGCAGCAAAGGATTCTAGGAGCAAACATTTATGAATGCACAACAAAAAGGCAAGAGCTGTTACTGCCAAATACTTTAGGCTTGCTTAATAAGAAAGAAATGGCACTATAAAGTGTTGCATTTTTAAAAGACGTCCTTCCTTAGTTTATGTCTTATGAGCGTGATTACGAACTATTGACGAATCCAATTGCTATTGTGGAAAGCATGTAGTTACTGCCAGACAGTCGTCAAAATGCCAAAATATCGGTCTGATCTCATGTGAATGGCCTTGCCCAAAATGGCCTCATTGCAGAACGAAACAAACATTTACCTCGAAATATATAATCAGGCATAACTGAGAGTTTATATTTTATGCCCATTGAATTTAAGATCAACCATCCATAAACTAAACTCCATAGGCCGAGTTTGAGTACTTATTAAGCATGCATGTGTCTTCCCTACCATAAAGTGTTCGCCGGTTGCAGAATGCAACGGTGCAGTCGCCGAAAGTGAGACATTTACAATTCGACAGACACTGAGCCTTTCAGTCTCGAACATCTGCCATTTACAACAGGCCCACCAAATCCAACTTTAGTACTCTTGTCCAGTTTTGGTTTGGCCAACATTATAGAGGTAGCAGTTGAAGGAGAGTTTCAAAAAAATTACATGTCATTCACAAGGTTATCCTGTGGCAGATCTACTATTTATTCAATAATATGGATGCCAAGGACACCAAACAAAAAGAAAGGGTTCCAGTAGAAGAAAGCCATCTGTCACAGGCTCCTGATTTCACAAGCCAGCAGTTTGCAGTTTTAGGTGTCTGTCTCATTTGATTTTATCCGCATCGTGTCCGCTGCAAACACCGGAATCCGGAGCGAGACGGCAATCAATGGCAGGTGTAAAAAGCCTTAAAACCCTACGTGCACACATACACAGGTGTCATTCGTATTTCTTAAAGGACCTGAAAGGCAATATGCAGAGGTTGACCGAGAAGCCTACATTTTCGCGTTTAGAGCCTTAAGGAAAGACTCATGAAATATCTCGAGATTTAAAGATAAAAAATCCATTGCCCACAACTGCATCGTTAGCTCTCAGAAAATGGAGGAAATGTACATGCGCACACTTTTCGATTGCAGCTTTCTTGAGAAAAAGACTAAGCAAAGTTTTTCTTCTAAACCATATATATTGACGTCTGTTAAATGTGATCTGTGAACTCATTTTATGCTTGGTCCACTGAAATTCGAAACCTTCAACCACAAGTTTTGCATTAAAATTCAGTTGAGTGTTAAAATTTTATTAGGTCGTTCAAAACATTTTTCATAAACATACTGGATAAACCCAATCAAATATGTTTCAAAGAGGAATTTCAGAATAAAACATCGTATACTAGACGCCTAAAAAACATTGTTTTTTGATTATTTAAACAAGATACAAAAATAAATAGACTTGGGTAAAGTTTCTCACACACAAAGAGAGATTCTCGAGGTAGATTTCCGGTTTTTATTTGCTACCAGAACTGAATATTCAAGTATTATTGTTTTTTTCGATAAATAGGTCAATTGTAAATATAACATCATTGGAAAACCACCCGTAAGGATCTTTGTCAAGGAGTTTCGAAGAATAAGTATGACTTTTTGGAAAAAATGTTTGAATAAAATATAGAATTCAAGATCTTTCCAACTACTGAGAAGATAAAAACTTTGTAAGATGACATCTTCTTTATTTATTTTCCGAAGAAATAGTATAAGAACTTAGAGTAAATCCCTCGAAAGAAACTGAATACTATTCACAAGTTGCCATATTAAGCGGTTATTCGGCAGTGGCTGATGGATATTGGCTCGAATGCTCATATAAAATTTCGGAGCGAACCTGCTCAGGTCTGTTCCGAAGGATTTACCCGAGGTTTGTGCAACTACCATTCTTGGAAATTATACAGGACAGGGTGAAACTGGAGGCCATATACGGGGACACGGGGACCCACTGTCGAGACGAACACCTCACAGCTGCGTCATGCAGTGGCAAAAGATCGGCGAAAAACACGTGTCTAGGCTTTTAGCTCTTGCCTTTGCTCTAAATTATGTCACGTAATTACATCCTTTGTGACATCGTCTTTTTAAATGATCATAAATATTCACTCCAAAAGCCACTAGTAGTTAGCCAGCGTATAAAATATGCTTTAACCAGATCTCCATGAACAAACCAAAATGGCAGCTATTTTCAAGCTCTAATGCGCCTTATAAGTTCTTTATCCATAAGTTAAATATGAATGAATTCAGTGGAAAGCAAAAGGTCTCAGGGCTTTATAGAAATCAATGCATGTGGTTCTGTTCCCCTGAGAGTGTGAACGTCACACGCACACACAGCTGTTTCACCCGTCTTGTCTAGACTAACATTTACGTCGAAACAGCAAACCTAAGTCATATGCAAGGTTTTATGTAATAATTCATTTAAAGTTCATTACATTCCCAAAATTCCTTTTGCACTCTTATTTGGAAATAAAGCTAAGCGTTTCCTTTGGTAAACTCTTCTACCATTTACATCTGCGTTGCTTCGCAAAAATTTAAAATGTTAACCAAAGATTTCATTTATCACACTATCACACGCCACATCGGAATATATTTACTCAACTGCGAGCAAAGATTGTGTCACGCATGACCAATTGACTCTTACAGGTTAGTTTAGCAACTAAATTATTTGCAGCCGTGCAATTTAGAAGTTGCCATTAATAATTTCTTAAAATGGAGCCATATTGAAAAGGAAAAAAATGCTTTTTGTGAAATGCCTTGCGACTATGTTTACTAACTGCTCCTCCACGTCTGTCTGCATTTCGTGCTTCATGACTTATAGCGGTCGTCAATTCTTCCACAATGCTTCTGTTTTTATACGTCTGTTAACATAGTTCCCCCGTTTAAAGTTCAGGATAATTGCAAAATCTAGTCCTTTTTTTCGTCTTGTTTCATTCATTTTCTCCTTCGACGTCATCATCATCATCATTATCTTCCTCCTCCTCCTCCTCCTCCTCCTTCTTCTTCCTCCTCTTCTTCTTCTTCTTCCTTTTTCTTCTTCTTCCTGATGAGGTTGATGATGATGATCATCATCATCAACCTCCCCAGGAATTATCGTAATTATTTTCATTTGCTTTTTCTCAACTTTACAGCCTCAGTGTCGCAACTTCATTGGCAGATCTCTGAGATCACCGAAGGCACATAAAAACATGATGCAATTCACCTAAGAATGGTATTGAGTACTTTTTTCTATACTATTGCTTGCTGGAGCTATCAAATTCAGTCACAAAACCAAAAGTAACCGATGATATAATGTCCTCCAATCATAATGTATCATCGAACACTATCTGCGTGTGATATCAATCTGCCTACCAGCAATCACGCGTTAATTTCTTGTTGTCCGATAATGTGACGGACACCTCACGAGACAATCAATCACTGCTGCCTTTTTTGCTGTATCTTCCTCTGATGAAAGGGCAGAATGCCCAGACAATGAATTTGCAAGTTTATGCTGTCGATTCTATTTTTCCAGCCAACAAGAACATCAACGGGTTCAGTTAACTGACGTGTAGTGGCGCCTGGTCAAACCTAAGCTGAGACTAACTTCCGGCCTCACCCCCTCATGATCCAGTTGTATTCCTCTCTGAAGCAGTGTCATATCAAGGACCCAGTTACAATCAACACATCCATTTGATCATAACGGGGAAGTATGTCAATCCTCTTTTGTTGCTTTCAGTATGCGCGCTGATGGGAAATACAAATATATATATATCTGAAGGATGAGCGTGCTGACGCCACCAAACGAGTCAGCCGATACGAGCGAGGACCCAACGATTCACCTGCGCGCGTATTCGTGCACTTCAGTCTACTACGTTTTTGAAAAGTTGTAAGATAAGACGAGATTCGAGTACGCTAGGGTAAAATATTGCAATACGTTTTTAGTTGGAAGAGAGTCAACTTCTGTAAAATAACCATGTAGCGTTAGGTGTGAAAATTCTAGTGGTATATCAACTGGCTAAACACGTGGCGTTTAGCCAGTGCGTTGTAAGAAATATTGCTGAACAAAAGTCACACAAGACCATACCGCTGGCAGAGGTGGTTCTTTTTAGCAGAAGCGTATCCACGGAGGCTGATTGACACGGATTAAAACGCTCCTTAGCCTTTCCTCGGTAATCTTAAAATGGTGTGCCCCTGACACTTAAGTTAAAGTCATTTTCACAGATGCATAGGACAGGCCATTGTGTGCGTTTCTGCGCAAAACATTTACATGAACCACCAGGCAGGCATGACCTGTAACCGTATTTGTTTATTATGAGCTTATGTTTGTTATGCGGGTTTTACCTTTTTGTAATAAATTGTTTAAAAAAATACTCAAATTGAGACATAATGCTTTTTATTGTGTTTTCGAACTTGGTCTGATATTACAGCACTAGTTATTAACGAATTGCTAAGTTTAATTACAATCACGTGGACTTTGGTGTGCTAGAACAGCTCGGTAGAACAAAACCAGAGGATCATATTAAAACCTGGCTTTGTTTAAAAAAATGAGCTAAGTATGTTTACTGTTCAGAAGACCAGTTGACGAGCATACACATGCTTTCGATAAAGCCTCGTCCGGCCAGCACATTCATATGGGAACGGGGTGCAAACTAAAACATGCTTTCAATAATTTGCGTCTCGTCACACAAGTGAGTCGTGTGAACAGGGCGGGTGGTGGTGGTGATGGGGATAAGAGAGAGCTGGTAAGGCAACAAGGAGGGTTTGGTGTTTACGGGGAAAGGGGGCGTGGGAGAGTGCATGTAGTTAAGCTGTCATTGGCCATACTGAGCGCGGAGCTTGCAGCAGGTTCTTTTGTGCGCAGAAGACCGGCTTTCTCAACCTCATGGGGCAGCTTCGTGGCGCCTTATAAATCACACGGAAGGCTTCGTTGGGGTCCACACGATGCCCGGCTTCCACCATGTGTGTGAGAATAGCGCTGTTTAGGCTTTCAAACTCGCCTTTTCTCAGCCATGCCGGAAAGCGTCCCCTTATTCTTTTGGATAGGTGCCAGTTTGTGCGCCTGCTCCACAGGAGCAATTGACTGAGTAGGCGCACATGGAGGTGGTCTGAGCTGATAAGCTATCCTTACTGTCTTCAAAAGATGGCACTCTTGGAAATGGATGCCCAATGCTGAAAAACCGTACTAAACTGAAAGATGAGCCTGCTTTCAGTTTTTATTGAAGTGCCATATAAGAAAAATCACAAAAAGGTGTTTTACCTAAAAGATTTGATTTTTAAGTTTTCTACATAAACAACTACAAAATGTGTGCATCCAATGGAATATAACACCATATATCGAAATGCTTAAACTTTGGACGTACAAGAGACAATTGAAGTACCTTTGTCTCCTGAAACCAATTTGGTGCTAAGACAAAGTAAAGTATCTCAAAGTTATTTTAACCATTCTAGGCAGATACAAACTTAAGGAGTGTATGATCATGATCAATCTTAAATCTACCGCTTAGCAGGCAAACTGCTCGATATTTTTTCTCCTAAGCTTGTTGCA
Organism: Schistocephalus solidus; assembly: GCA_017591395.1. NCBI lineage: Eukaryota > Metazoa > Platyhelminthes > Cestoda > Diphyllobothriidea > Diphyllobothriidae > Schistocephalus > Schistocephalus solidus. Next base: position 65,802 of record WEDG01008727.1, on the reverse strand, counting down.
TATGCTTTTTAAAACTTCTTTTGGGATATTTGATGACGTTCCAGAATTCAAATAAGGCGCTAGAATATAAGGGAATCTTAGAATACTTACGGTTTCTCTAATACCTTGCCAGATGACCTCGTTAGTGGCCTGAATTTCAACTGCTCTCGTCAGTTCCTTTGCAGCTGTCCCGCATGGATTTCTGTATAAGAAACGCTGTAGGGTTTCTTAGGCCAGAGAAAATCAGTATGCTGATGGATAGCATTGACCTTTAGAAATCATGCCTCAAGAACGAGCAATTTTTTTTGGGCATTTTCTGGCTAGAGTGGTCATCCCCTGAAGGTTAAACTCATAAATACCTAAAAGTTGCTGAGTGACGTCGGGCCTCCATGTTTTTGAAATATGCTCATGGAGTCAGTTTTGCGGATTTATCGAGATTTCCGAGGGTATTGACAATCTCCGTAACTGCAACATGTTTTATAGACAACAATCGAGGTGCCGATGAGACCGTAAGGCAAGTTCTAGGAAGCATGTAAGAATAAAGAAATACGCTAAGGAGAACAGGGAGTTTATTCGTCGCACGCCTAGAATTATCACCTGAAGTTCTAATTGGAGAAAATTGCAGATAAGTGTGATGGACGCTACAACTTGTGTACTATTTAATGTATATAGTTGCCATGCCGGCATCGCTTGGGAGTCCTGTTTGGGGCGAGGCTGGCTTATTTGCTCGCGTTCATGTTGTAAATTGTCAGAGAAGCATCATCGCTATTGATCATTGGCATGATACTGACACCGGAAACGGTGTTGGCCTGCGTCCTTCACACATAGAAAAATTACTCTGTTTGCTAATAGACTGTGGTCCGGCTGTATTCGCTTCACCCACTCCACCCATGAGGAACGCGGGAGTTATTTCTTAGGATGGAGGGTATGATGGAGTGGGTACTTTCTTCTGTACATATTACATCCTCTGGAGTGTCCATCCTCCCTGCCAACGAACGCCTCTGATGATAGACTTGAATGAGAATCTGAAACGTCAGGCGAGTAAACTCCTCGTTTCACGCCTTGTTCCTCCTTCTTCTCAAATTCGGAAATTAGGTTAAGTGGCAGCATGCAATTAGGTTGCGTCACAGGGAAAAAAATATTGGCTGTGTTCTAGAGTACTGCCAAATGAAGTAGGAACCGCCCACGGCGCTGGGTTCACGGCCTTTCCTCAGGCCTTCGTTCCTCAGTTGTCTGCTTTGAATGAATAGGCGGCTTGACTATGCGTTCGTTATGGAGCTCTTCTGTGAATGCAGTGCTTCAATGGCTTAAAATGCCTACGATGGAGGGTCTATACAAGAGCAAATGTGAGGCTGGGGTGCTTGCAGCTTTTCGAAAGATTGAGGTTGGCTGATTCTGACGTTAAACGCTGCAAAGCTTAAAAAATTAATCACAGAGACACTAAATTGTTTCTGATCTCTCACCATGAAGTAGATGATATAACCAAGCGACTTCAAAGAAAGCCTCATATCGAGACGCATTCAGAAATAGGCTCATAATGTCCACTATCTGCTACTTTGGAATGGAACTGGAGAATGCGAAAGCAGCAAAGGATAGCACAGATTCATGTCTTTTGAGGCATGTGGGGAAGTTGTTGGAGGAGGCTGCTATGATTGGCAAATTTATGAACAGAAAATTTAGACTTTTGAAATTCCAGTCTGTCGAACCATACATAAACGTACCACTTAGAGTCATAATAAGTCTGACTGGGAAGTGTCAGTTACAGCTTTTCAACCAATTGTGAAAGGGCGCCATCTCAAAAAAACCTTCGTAGAAACACAGCTTACTAAATATAACTATTGCACTGACTCTGACTTTTGACAGAGGTTGGTTTATTTGGATCTCAACCAATTTTTCATCCCACTGGCTTGACAAGGTCTGTGATTGTTGGACATAAATTGCTTTGAGAACGTTTCTGGTAATTCGATTTGTTGAACAATAATGCATAGCGATCTTTTCCCGTCAGCATGATAATTAAATACTTATCCGGTCTTAGACCTCTCAGTTCTCCCGGTGTCGCCTTGATAAAAATTTTGTGTTTTCGTGTCCAATGAATAAAGAGACGGTTTGCTAGCGGCGAAATTCTATCGTCTCCTTTTATGCAAGGACGGGTTCAAGCGAGACCATTAATTATGTAGGACTGTGTAAACCTTGTGAAAATTTGGTCCAGTGCAAACGAACTGGCCTTAAACCTGCTGACTTTTATTGAAATCGAATAATACTGCTAGTTTCAATACGTTAGGACATCATCGCGGTAATAAAGTGCCTGAAGCAGTCACACCCATGCAACCACAGTAGACGTTGTGGACCTGCGCTATCTTCTCTCCTTGACAAGGGAACCTGAAACCCCGAACCTTCCAGTGGCCACTGCCCGCTCCGAATTTATGCAAGCTGTTTCCTCCTAAGATTGGCCTAATAACGCCGAAAACTAAGGAGCCCGTAAAGGTTACTGTCCCTTTCAGGATTGCTGCAAAAATTTTTTGACAAAGGAATTTTCCGCTGTGGCAAAATAAGATGTTGGAAATAGCGACACGTTTCTTTAAATTTACACTCGTATATTCGCTTTTGGTCTAGGCTGACAAGCCAAATGCGTCCAGAGGATTTCGATTAATATTCCACGCGCAACTATTCATGAACTTTGCAGTTGTTAAAATTAATTTTCAATTTTTTGAGTCTTCGCAAATTTAAAGTCGAAAATATTTAGCCGACGAAACTGCGACACTAGAAGGAACCAAAGAGGTCCTGGCACGTATTTTGAAGAAGGACGCCGGTGCTTGGATCTCTCCAATATCGTCACTCATAAGAAGCAATAAGAGTCTTGAAAAATGGCTAAGCTTAAACTACGTTTTCATATAAAAAAATGAAAGGAGGGACTTCTACGATTAAAAAGCACATTCCATAGTCGCAATTCATATAACGACTCCTCGTAGACTAAATTTCACACGAAGATCCCACTGCGTGGCTCGTCTTAAGCAGCGAAGTTTGATTCTCAGTATGCAGTCAAGTAGGTTTTTAACACAAGGTGAATCGGCATACAACACATTGTTTGGACAAATGCAAGACAACTGAGATGCTCAGCAGAGTAAAGAAACGATTCCAATGCCTCCCAGAAACTATGTTTGTCTAACAAACACTGAATATCGAGCTCGCATAACTCTCTATGAAAAGAATACACTAGTGAATCACATTTCACGCTTGAAAGGAAAAAGGCTTATTTCCAGCACACTAGTTAAAAGAAGTGAAAAATGTTTTGACAGTCCATTTGAAATAGCAAAATAAATGGAATAGTTGGAGATTTTATACATGCCAATTTTCAGAGTTTCGCTTTATAAAAACATCGCAGAAGCTTGGGACATAAAGAAGTAAAATTTGGAAAAGTTGGGCCATTCATTTTTTTCCGGTCGGCATATAAAAGAAAAATCACGTTTATTTTTTTCCAGACATGTACTGCATCTTGTGTGCCACCTTTGGTTGCAGACTTGTGCTTTGTCGAAATGCTTCCAAGTTGTTTAACAGCCCACGCTTCCTATTGGTCGGGAAAAATTTCGCCCTCATCCACGAAAATTGTGTATGTAATCACACCTAGAGCTGGCAATGCAATGATTGGTGGTCAGTAAACCTCTTTCACTTCTTCGGCCCGCTATGTCCTTGCACGGGAACGCTTTAGCGGTCGACATCTATTAGTGTTTCTAAAAAAATTAATTTTCTTCCAGTCGGTTAGACGGCGTAAATAGATTACAGTATATTTAAACAAGCTGATCATTGCGTCCTTTGCAATAAAACACGGTAATAATCAAACAATAATTTATTTCGGTTCCTTCGGTTTGACACGTGTGTGATAGCTGACACAATCCAGATGATCCATCCGGGGTACTCAAAAGCTTGTTAATTCTATCTATTGTTTTGACGCGTGAAGCCGAATAACCTTTTTTGCACATGAAAAAGCACAGGTTTCGACAAAAATTCAATAATTTAGAATTCAGGCAATTTGACTAAAAAGTAACTATTGAAGACTAAATTTGAGAATTTGCGCAAATTTTTCTCTTGACAAATAGTATAGTTAATGAGAAAGGGTTACAAAACCAACATTTATCAACTTAAAACTTCACCTTTCATTCACATTTATCAAATTGGATGGGTATTTGTACAAAAGATGAATTTCTTTTTCGAAAATGCCAATCTCCAAATATATGTAATTTAACTAACTCAAAACCAATAATTATGCATAAGAGCGCCATTTTCAAAGTGGCTATTTCAGCCTTTGATCACAGGGAAACGCCCTTTTTACATTTTATTGTGTGCCAACGCGTAATTCTATAGTCAGTACGTGCGCCACATTAACGTTTCATAAGGTAACGTGGAAGTTATATGACCACTTTACAGTACCTTTATGGTCCTGGCACGAAGCGAAGTCTAAATAAAGACAATGAGGATGGTTTCTCATGAAAAACAAAGAGGGTTTATAGCTTGTGAGGAAAAAGTAGCAGTACCCCTTAGAAAAGGGCCCAATAGTTTCCATGGCTGCCCTGGAAAACTATGAAGGTTAAGGGTTATTGATTAAAAAAGATCCTAAGACTGGTGTAGAAATGACCAATCACCTTAATTCAATATACCAACACCAGCATCCGAGAACTGTCTTGCTAGGAAAGTCGCGATAGCTATAAACTGCAGTGGACAAAGTTTCCAGAACTAACTCGAGAACATTGAAAGCTTCGAAATATTTATTGAGCTTTTAAGGCAGCTTTTGCCTTAGGTCGATTGGTTCTGTTTTACACCTGACCACAATAATGTACTTTCTGCGTCGAAGGCTGGCCTCTTAACCCTGTATAAAGTTTTCATCCTGCATCAATTCGGTCTGCACACTCCGACGAAAGTCTCTTTTTAAACAAAATATGTTCCAAACGATGGACTAACGAAACCTCTTCCAGTATCTCTTTGAAACTCCATAAACCATCAGACAATGAATATTCTGCATTCTGCATAACTTCATGGAAAACGTTCACCTTGAAGACTAGGGTAAATTCTTTTTAACCGTTTTGTGCTTATGACATGTAAACTAGTTAGTCCTCTGCATGAAAAAGTATCACGAATTTTCAAAAACTACGTTGACATATTTGCTACACATGTTAATGTTTTCAGAGATTCTGATTTTATAGGAAAATCTTTATTTCCGACCCAAGCAATATTACTTTTAGTCCTCCATCTGTATTTTCCTTTACTTTCAGACTTTCTCATCAAGGATTTCGAGTTAAATTCCGAGTTTGAAGCTTTTTTGCAAATTCACACGTAATTCGTGGGCGTTTTCAGAAAATTTAAGGTTTAACATTTATTTAAGCTGCCTTTTCTTCTGCAGTTCTAAAGGACTTTCCGCTTGTGCACGAGGTCACTAATATAAAAAGTGCTTAAACCGAATATGGAGAGCTTGCTTAACCATAAAAGAGCTAATTTCTGCTGGATATTTTCTGGTAAAGGAAGGTCTGACAGCATAGGATAATCATAAATGTCTCGGGCAGACCATAGAAAGCGAGCACAAATTTTCTGATCAAAACATGAGGCCTAAAAACGTTCAATGGGATCACAGTACTCCTAACGCCAAACTAAGTTATAAAATAATGATAAAATAGTGACTTACCAGAAGTTGGCAATTGGTGGGGTACTTTGTAAACTTTTATCCAAAAATCTGAAATATTTTATTTTCAAATGGGAAGGCGTACTTGAGAAGACTTTTTAATTTAATTTCCGTTCAGCATTCGTCTCTCATTTAACAAAAACTTGCATGAACCACCAGTCCTTCAGGTTTGGGTGGAATACGGCTGGCTGTCGATGGCTTATTAGATAGCTAAGAGCAAATCATTTTCCCTATCTTTTGTTGACTATCCGCTTCTTTGCTTACATAAGATAATTCATTCCCTTCGGAAAAATAAATGTTTATAATGTCCCTGCATGGCCTAAGGTAACGCTCATACCGTCATCAAAATTGCAAGGCAATACTCCCAAAGTTTTAAATTATTTGGCCTTAGGTTTTCACCAGTGCATTGAGAAATAGTTCGCGTCTCACAGTCGACAATAACCAACGCGGCAGACCGAAGTATCAGATGAAATGCCAACTTTCCAAGCGGCAACTAGTAGGGAACCACGGCAGTTTCGAAACGCATCCATTTTACGTTGCTAGTGAAAGATCGCGCGGAGTGTGCCTCATTCGTACTCCGGTCAAGGGTTCGAATAAAAGTGGCTCAGTTCAGCTGGAAATGATATTGCTCATATTGCTCGGCTTGAGGTAAAGCCACCGGATCGCGCAATCCACACACTTTTCGGGGCAACAAACTGTAGTGCGACCCTACTAACTTGGCAACTAATGCGAACCCTAACGAAAACAAATTGCATAGGGCTAGGATTAGGTTGGCGTTGTCCTCTTCTTGATTTAACCGTACCTATTAAGCCGCTATACCCACCGATTCCGTCTTTCTTGTTCCCCGTGTTGGGTCCCACATTCCGTTCTTGCCGCCAGTGCAATCCAGAAGACGAACACTGGGAACTTCTGTCTACAATATATTTTATATGCATGGAGACTCACGCCGTTTCTTGTCCTACCCACATCTTGTTCCCCCACAGAGACAACATAGGATTGAATAGAAAGGAACGCAATTGCAATTCTTATCAGGTTTAAATAGGCATGAGCGCGGGCCTCACACATGTAGTATTCCCGGACATTAATTATAATTTGACAGAGGGATCTGAACTGACCTCTAAGCAGCATTTTAATTGACAGTCTAGTGAGAATGAGCGGTTGTATCTTGTAGTGCAATGCTGAACAATCTCAAAGTACATGGTTATTCGAGATGAAACATTTATGCCACTATGTTATAACGAAATACAGTTGATGGACTGGCTAAAGAAATGTCAATCAAAATTTTGAAACGTGTTTACAATCCGAAAAGACAAATTAAATAGGCCTGTACTACTAAATATTCTGCAGGATAATATGTGGATTACATCTAAATTCCCGATTATGAACAAGATTCTTTCATACCGCCTAAAAAAACGTGCGAAATGTAATAAATCAATAACTAATTAGTATAACTTTTCCCCATAATTTTCGAAGCCAATACAAATTCAAGTGTATTTTATAGAAAACCTATATAAATAGCTTTTCTTGCGCTCATTCGGTAAAACAATTCCATCTTCTTTAAACTTCCTGTTTGAAGAAAAGGTTAGCGGTAGATTAACAATGCTGACAAAGACAAGGGAGAGAGGAATGTCCATTTCTGGCTCATTAGCTGTCATCAGCCAGTCATGTGCAACCCCAAGTGAGTTCCCCACCCGTGGCCTGAACCTACGACCTGTTGATCAAAGTTGAACGGTCTAACCGTTGAGACACGGGCTCGTTATCATGCCGGTTTTGACCAGGAATATGGACATTCGTAAGTGAACGTTCACCGAGCGCTAACGGACCTCAATCGTTCCGCTCTGCCTTGAGGCTCATTCCCGTGCGTTGCCAGCAACCGCACAGTGGCTAGCAGTAGGAGAGGCAGAGTAACAATGTTGGCAAAGACAAGGGAGACTGGAATGACCATTTCTGGCTCATTAGCCCTCATCAGTCAACCACATCCAAACATAAGTGATGCACCAACTTAGAGTCGAAAACGTGACCTGTTGATGAATAGTCTAACACACTACATATTAAGTCACGGCCCGTTGTCTACTGACATTCGTTGACGAATGCTCACCGACTGCTAACAGAAATGGTTTTTAAAAAATTATTTTTTTCAGTTTCCGAAGGGGTTTGAACCCAACCTGCTGTTACACTTACATTCAGGGTTTGCGCACTACATGCTGTTTAAATTATGTCAAAGAAAAATCATGCATTTATCCACGTCATTAGGCAGATGGTATACAATGCTCATAGTAGTTTTTAATAGATGTGTGCCATGTTGTATTCTTCCAAAGCAGCGTTAAGAAATAGACAGATACCATGCTTTATGGATGGAAATTTAAGAAGCTTCAAGATTCTTACCATAAGTTACTTTATAAAACAGAAAAACCTGTTCTTTAAGTATAATATATACTGATAACCAAGTCAATACCAATTAAAATATTCTGTTGCATGCTTAGCATAAAATGTATAAGAATTTATATTGAAATCAAAATTCAATGGCAAAACCCAGTATACTTCCAAAGGCCTAGTTTAATGGGGTAGTTTATACAGATACCCGTAAAGAAGCTTATAAAAAGTTACAATGCTGACGTGACTGAAATATTTTGGGATAAATGTGAACGATATCTAATATACCCTAAGGTTTTTGTCATCCCTTCCGATTGAAAAAAATGCTTCTGAACTTCAGTTAACATTTCATGAGATAAAACATATAATCTAATAATATGCATATCGCTGTTAGCTCGCTCTCCCCTTCCGACATCTCTATGGGCGTTTTATGGCCCTGAAAAGTTGCTTAACGCATAATATACCCGAGAAGCTGTGGAAAACTAATTAATAACCATAAAATAGTACATTGCTCAAGGACGATTTAATAACATCAAAAATTAACGCATCACTAATCCTTATTCAGCGGAACATATAAACACGTCTTGAGATTATTCATAAGTTACTAAGAGGTAATCTATTTGTCTGCAATGAAAGTGTAGTAGAAAAGTTTGGTTCAGTGTAAATAGTTAAACAACAATTTAATGATTCTTCAAAGTAAACGGATGGTTTCAAATGCGTAAATGGTAGATAGTTTAGTGATTTTTACGAATAGGCAATATTGATCTATTTATTTTGTGCATTGTACTTTTGTACTTACATTTTTGATTCATTTTAATTGTGTCCTTCATACAGATATATATTAGACTTTGGGTTAGTAGACAAGTGATGAGTCTGCGTCGCGAGGCTGAGATAAAAACAAGCAAATGAAGCCGTCTGTCAGCAAAGGGTTACGTGTTTGAAATTGCTGCTTATTTTTGGATATAAAAACTCTGCAGTATAAATCTGTATTTTCCTTTCCCTCTTCAATCCCAAAAAACGTATTTGCAGAGCTAATGGTTTCGAAAATATGATAATTTGCGTTTTTAAACTTGGAAAATGTTTCTTCACAAACTCTCCTACATGTATTGTCCTGTGCCTTCAAAACACATATATCTTGAGTCCATGGTTGGGACTTTAGTATATCTCTCTCGTTTTCCATGAGGGTATACGAACTTGTGACTGTTTTTTATAATATTGAGCGCATTATTTTTTAATAATGGGTTTGATTTTAGCTGCTGGTATATCGGAAATTGAAATATTATCCCCAAAGTAAACGAACTTATACGCACTGATTTTAAATGAATTTAGTATTCAATACAAAATGTTCCACGTATGTTCTTTTGCTTAAGAAATACTCGACCTTGGCACATAGATGGCATATTCCAATAAAAGAGCAAAACATTTTCATAAGGACACGGTTGGCTAATATATATCAATTTATGCTATAAAGTGAACAAAACAATCTTTGAAGGTTTCCATTTATGTATCTTTTTATTGTTTCATGCTCCTGGACAGTATTTTATTGTCAACAGTGAATTCCAAACGTGAGCTATTTTATTTCAATCTTTTTAGAAAATAAATATCAGGGCAAGAATTTTGGATAGAATATTTGTGCAAAAGAAATCAACTGCCACAAATCAGAATAATTGCAAGTTTAAGAAAATTTCTGCCTTACAGACGCTGTTCCATTTGATCGTTACTGAGACAACGCTCGTTAAGCCTAGAAAGTCGAGTATGCCAAAGAAGAAAATGGCCCGTGACTGTAATCTTGTTTAGTATGAGGACAAAGTGCAGCTTTTTAAAGCCCTCCTGTCCCCTTTGACACGATAAAGGTTTAACTTTATCCCCGTATCCAATTCCTGCAGAAAGAAAGCTACCTGATCAAATTTAAGCAAGTCTCACGCGCCCGAATACCTCCAAAAGATCAATATCTCCTCAGAGATTGTCGTCAGAAAGTATTGCTAAATAAATTCGTCCAGATTAGAGTAACAATCACTTTTTGGAGTAGGGATGCTTCGTTAAAAACCACTCAAAATCAAGTATTGGGCCCAAAATATACCTCAAAATTAATTTGGATCTGTGTACTCGTATTCTAAGGGGTGCGTTACCATGTGCACATGCAGTCACCTTTATGGATGAATCCAGAAAACAATAACCGATCAGCTGCCTACCAAAAACGTGAGTGCCTTTACATTTAGGCAATGTCAAAACAGAGGCCGCATTTCGAGGATCAGGATTCGACTATATATAACTGATGTATTTGCAAAGGATAACTAATCCCACTTGGACAGTCGTGGACACAGAAAAGCCGAAAAAAAGGATTCTCCTGAATTGGTATTTATGTCTGGAAGGACTGCCGTGAACTTGGTGTTTCCCATAGTTCCCTAGCCAAAATTTTCCATCACTATTAATTTTTTTCATAGACCACCTTCAACATTCAATGCAGGCAAACAGCCAAAACTGTCGATGAAATTTAATATCATAACGTGCCACAACATCTGTTAAATACAAATTGGTTTCTAACAGATTACAGTCACTTACAGTTTTTTTCCGGTAAATGATATCGGTTGTACAAATGTCTTTTATGCAGCGATGGATGTCTCGTGTTTCGATAGTTTCCATTTTAATGTGTGGGTTGAATGCGGAATGCGATTTTGGGTTGTAACCAATCGTAAAACTTGATTGCACTCTGTATGTATTAAGTTTCATAAAACCTTTTATCAGTGAGGTGATATGTGAAAATGTGCGTCAAAATGCAAAATTTATGGCTAAGCAATTCTTAAAAATTGAGAAGGCAAACATTATTCATTTTGGTGCGTGAGCAGAACACGCGAATGCCCTATGGAAACACTGCTTATATAGTTCAGTTTTATAAATTCAATACTTGGTACCAATATTTGCTACTTGCTTGCTTTATGCTTCTTATTTGTTCATAATTATGTAATAAAAGTAAATTCTATTGTGCTCCGATAAGCATCTTGCTTGAATAAAATTTTGAGAATAGTGTTTAATGAAAGTTTTTATATACTGCCCGTAGTTTTCTTGTTCAGTCAAGAATATTTTGGTAATATTCTCCCATTTATGACCGTAAAGACGCTATTCCACAAAGTCGAGTAGAAGGGATTACGAAATGCACTCACACATCATGAATGACAAAAAGGTTAAGAACATAAAGAAATGGAGAATGCTCAACGTATTTTAAACACCATGTGAATACAGACTGCAAATTCTTCTGGAGAAGTAAGGTATATACTAAAAGATAAAGAGCCCGAAAAATATACTTTGCATCCAAATAGTTTTTTGCTAATTAAACAAGTCAGATTTCATAAACTGTTGCGATTTTTGCGACGACCATCGTAAGCCAAGCAATATACGGACAAAATAGCTGACTTTTTAAGCGTACAGATAATTGCCAATTGTCTACCATTTGTGCCATTAAGTGGGTGCACTGACCAGCGATCATTGTAAACCGTCGTTCCGTTAAGATTGATGTCTGATGAATTCTTTTTTTGGAGTTTTTTCACGATCTCCAACTCTTTATTTTGAATTCCACTGAGGTATCCGAATGTATGACTTAGACAAATAATCGGCCTTTCTTAGATGGACAGACGCCATCAAGGAGAGCTCTATTCCTCTCGTGCTTCCTCTTCCTTCTCCACCTGGTTCCGTTGTCATGACAGTGTGAAGAAGACCAAAGGTAGGATAGAAGGCAGGCTGATGGTACGACGAAAAAGCCTTTCATAAGCATACCACTACGCTGTACATTGTAAAATAAACACTTAACCCGGATTTTAATATAATCTTGAGAAGTTAGGGGGAGCCGCACGAATTCGAGCTCTCACGGCGTGAACCTGCGTCCCACTGGGCCTCAGCATACATCACCTGGTCACAGCCAGGATTATCCAAAGCAAAGGCGCTGTCAGTGGTCGCGTTCGGCATGGCCGCATAAAACAGGCAATCTATTTGCCCTACTGCCGACTGATGTTCATGCATACGAGTGAAGACAGATTTTTCAGTCTGATCACAACCCTCAGACTTCACACAAAGTCTTCCAGATGACTTAATTTTTACCCAAAAGCCAACTCTATCCTTGTTGTACAGAAAGTGATTGCGCAACACCGTTTCTTTTTTTCATTTCCTTTCCACAAGGCCCACTCGATTTTATATAAGGACTGAAGATGAATGAAAAAAAGGTGGACTGAGAAACTTCAGCGGAGACCAATATACCACGATCTAGATAGTAAACCGTGGCAAGCTTCTATACCTCTGGGGGCAAACAATAATTATTGCCCCCAGACAACGTAATCTTGGGATAATTTCCTGTCTTTTAAAAAATTGTTTTGCGGATAGGGGCCAATCACTGTTTTACATTTCACTCATCCTCCCCATCTATTAGCATAGTCATACAAGAATGTCTCCTTTCACATTTGCTTAAGACTTTATCGAGTTTTTTTAAAAACGCGTTTTCAAACCGGACATCACCAACTATCTTGAGATGGAAACGTCAGATATGGGGGAAATATCCACAACAGGGCTTTCTAGATATTTAGACTGTACTTATATATGATGCTGCTTTGCGTGCGTACAAATATTATTTTTCTACTGGAATCTTACGATGACATAGGTTAAGTAGCCCTACAAACACTGGTCAGTATTCAAATTTAAAGTTCACAAATAATGTTTCTTACAATCTCGAGTTCACAGTAAAGATCTCAAAGGTCAAAGCTAAATAGGGGAACAAACAAAAAATTGTGGATAGAATTATTGACACCCCACACTATCTCTTTCGGTTTGGAAAATATTACTCGTGGGTGTATGCAAACATACAGCATCTCTGTATGTCCCGTCCTATCTGAATGCAAGTTAAAGTTGGGACGCACAGGTTCATGGCCTATATCATGTTATATTTTTACGCAGGTATTGGACGACCTTGCATAAATGACAATCCATGGGTTAAAATTTAACCTTTTAGCTATTTTTAGTCCAAGTAGCATTCTTAATGTGTGAAGATTTGATCCAAAGGCATTATCAGTTAGCTACATCCTTTGGAAGTTCTAAGAGGTTCTATGCCAACAACTGAACCTTCACCGTCTACGGTACGTTTTTCAAAGACCTCACACTGCGTATGTTTGATATAAGAAACATCTCACAAATTGAGACGAAGACCAGAGAGGAGAATGAACGCATGCAAGGGCTGACATGTTCCAGATAATTCCAAAAGTAGCACCTGAATAATTATTATGAATCCATTGCTCATTCTGATTTTCGATGACGTCAAAAAGGCATGTTTGCAATTGCAATCTGACGGTTTGTTAATTGCATTCTAACTCACAGGCCGACATCGACAGCATGGATATCGGTGTACATCCACATTTCGGTGTGACTTCTGTTCACTTAGTTGATGTTGCTGCAGGGATTATTAGGGAACTTACTAAGGTTAAGTTGCTGCATAATTGTCCATGTTCCTCGGTTTCACAATTCCAACGCACAATCAGCAACCAATCATTATGACGGTAAAATTCATTGACTTATAAAATATATTTTTTCCCTTAGGAAGGCAAAATCATCATTCATACAAAAAATTCAGGATCACTTAACGCCCCACCGTTATTACCATTACTCTATACCAAACACGGACTGACTCTCAGCTTGAAGGAGTTTACTTGCCAGTTTAGGAGGCTTGGACATCATGTCATCATAAGTGTGTGTTTCAGATAGTCATAAGAGATTACCTCATATGGCCTACTGACCGTTTCAGCAGAACTGATATGGTATTATTTTAAGACATAACTGCAGTTTAAGAGTGTATATGAAACCTCAGTTAAGGAACTCCTCTGATGGGTAAAAAGGACTTTTGCACTATGTCATTCAACATTCTTACAGCTCCTCTTTGGAGGAGATGTCGGCTGGATTAGTATTAGAACCGACAGTTTAATCTATCCTCTAGATCTGAAGCCCACTAGCCAATCAACATGTTATGCGGAGCTTTACTCCGCCAATAGCTGTTTGCTCCATTCCCTAGGACCATTTCGCGCTTGTTTATTGCCAAGTGTCCTGTTAATCTCATTCGTCCGTTCCCGAAAAGCCACTGGAAAACCTGTCTAGGGCTCTCCATTTCCATATTTTGCAATGTTTATGCTGCGTTTCCATTCCACTCAATTACGCTTTGGTTCCGGTTTATATATCCCCCATTTTATGAAATTCCCAACATAGATGAAGTTACAAAAAGGGCTTTAGTAACATTCCACGACAAACGGTTACTAAAAATTAACGAAATCTTTTGATCTTACCGACGAGGCAAAAGACAGGCTGTTATAAAGTTTCATTCATCCCTCACACCCACCCAACCACTAGTGGAGGAAAATGGCTAAATAAGGAACTTAACCACAGTCCCCCCATCTAGTCCTAAAGTTTGAAGAAAACTGAAAAATCAAGGGAGATATTTTAAAAAATGTAATAAATAGTGAATATTTGGTTCCACTGATGGGAAATGCATACGTATGCTTTTATTATGGGCTTATTTTAATCCGCTTACTTTCTGCTCATTCTTTGCTGCGTCCCGCAAGCGTGTAACCATTGGGGCTCGCGTTCAGCTTATGGATAGTCTTAGGGTTAGATGGTTACGGTTAGAGGATAGGGTTAGATGTTTAAAGTTAGGGCTAAGCTTTGGGGACAGTTTTAGGACTAGAGGTTAAGGTTATACTGTCAACTTAGTCAACTGCAATTATGCGCTTAGTGGCAGGCAGTACGAAAGGCGCATTTAATGATACAATTCTTCTTTGAACGTGCTTGGTGATCACAAGCTGAAATCTGTCGCCTGGAATAGCCAGGTAATGCCTTTTGTCCCACGTTTGTAGCACCTTATTTCTGGCAATTAAACTGCGCGGTCACGTTATAAGGCGCTATTGACGTATTTAAACTAGTAAATGATCAAGGCTTTCTGTTTGTTTCGTTCACCTTACTGATAAAATTCCCTATTTATACTTTTACCGTACTACAGGAGCTCTTGCTTCTAACTTTTTAGTTGGGCCACATATCCGATCGTCAAATAATATTTGTGTGGCCAAAAAGTCGAAATCGGACGTTTTGTTTGCTATCCAGGAATTTTCCTAGGCTATTGACAGCTCCAGAGCAAAAAGGTATGTTTCTATGCCTTGTAATATAAACGGAAATAAATTAAAGCCGGATAAAGCTTCAATACCTCTTTTAAGAGGACGGGAAATTTTGTTTTGCGTTCAGGAAAATCAGGTAAATCCAGATATGAAAAATTGTATTGTTCCCAGAAAATCAAGGAAAGATTCAGTTTAAAAAATTCATTTTTGCAAATTTGTGAGGTTTTAAATTGAAAAATTAAGTAATAAACTTGTGTGACTGTACTTTATTTTACCCACAAATGATAAGGAGGAGCTCAAACATGCACATATATAAGAAGCCACGACATGACGCCAATGTTCTCCGTTACGGTGTACGCGAAAGCTGTTCTGACAATTTCTATTTGTGGTTGACTATGAACGAATACGGAAACCCAAAACGGATAGGGCAGAAAACTGACATTTCTTCGCAAAATTTTATTATATATTCGGCAACTCGGTTGTGTATTGACAATCTTAGAACGGGGCTGAAAATAAGCAAATACAACAAAAAACCCACCGATAGAAAGAAATAAATGAGTTCTTGCATTTTAAGTTCCTTTATTTTCAGTGAAATTGCAAAACCGGTCAAACGTCTTCATTTTTCACTTGACTTGATATTCAAGAAGGGCTAAGTACACAGACATTTGACAAGGAAATATCTTATTAAAGCGTTGGTTAAAGAGGTAACTTATAAGAGTTTTTTTAAATCGCTCTAAGGCAAATTAATTGCTGAATTATGTTGTGGGAGTTTAATCTTCTCAGCAACGAGTTTTCGTGTTCAGACGAGTCTACAAATATGACCCAAACGGTCATCTGCAATAGAAAGAATGTCTCAGAACTCACTATGTCGGTAAATGCCTTTATGACATATCTTATTTTGAAGGTTTTGATTAAAACATACAACAGAATCTACATTCATGGGCAATAGACCGAAAACAGAATAAAATGTAAAGTATTCACCACCATTTATGGGAAAAATAGACAGAAACCACAGGAAAACGTAAAGTATTAACCACCATTTCAAGGACGATCTGAAACTCATCGTAATCCAACCCCCGAAATACTTATGAAGAAATTTAACAAAAGGAAAGTCCTCTTAATATACATAAAATAGTACGTTTACGATTTCACCTAAGAATTATATTTAAATTTATTAGTCACTGAGTGGCATATCAGAATGTCAGCGTGTCAGCTTATGCAATATTTTATTCCTGTGACGTCTCTGCCGGCGCAATCTAACGCAAATTTGTTAACCTTGGTCAAATGCAACCACCAATTCTCGCGAAAACGTGTTAGAATGCATACTAAAAATTTACTTTCCATTTCCATGAATCTGGAAGGCAAGTTCTGTGGAATAGACAATAAAGGATTATTTTCAAAAGTAATTCTACATGTGTTGTTTTATTTACTCGTCTATTTACATGGAGAAGCATTATGTACATTTAAAACTTCAGTTTATTAACTCACCCATTTTTCACGTTTTCAGAATTTGCCACTTTTCCGAAACAATTAGTTTTTATCAACAACGTAATATTAATTTTCAAACCACAATATGCCTTCGTTTGTAAGAATGGTCGCTTCTTTACTGCTGAAAAACTTTCGGGACGCCGTGTGGACTGATTTTGCACAACGGGCCTTTTCTTATGAAATCCATGAGATTTCATGAGATAGGGCATGTATTGTATCTTTTTAAAAGGAGAATAGGTTATTTTCACCTCCTAATTGTATTTCTTAGGATACTGATCTTCCAGTATATATATAAATATAAATATATATATATATAAAGAACGACAAAAAAGATAAGCATCTTGGTGAAAAAGTGGATAAGGATTTCTCATAAAAGTCACAATGATGCAATGCATCCAAATGTATCGATTTAGATGCCACATACAAAATCGTTATGTACAAATTCAAACGCACAGAACCAATCACGATAAGATGACAGAATGCACTCCACGCGTTTTGGTTCGGATTTCACACAACCGTAGAATCCTTTGTTAAATAAGGTTAATTAATTAATTGTTCCTGTACACTACCCGTAGTATGACGACGAGCTGGAAGACCAGTCTCGAATATTTTCGCATTAAAGTTTCTATTTTCCCAAAGAAGAGAGGGCGAACTCATGAACTCATGTACTGACGTTTCGAAAGTCGTCTCGCTTCCGTCATCAGAGTACCGTGGTTGCTGCTATTGGTGGTCTTGAGGATATATATTTGAACCGGAACATTTTGCTTGCTCAAGTATTCACTTACGTGACACTTTAATTTTATTTAAACGAGGGTTACTTAAGTATGTACTTGCGATGAATGCACGGGAAAAAGCGTAATTTTCATAGGCAAAGAAAATTAACATTGCCTTATTTTTTACTTAAAAATGTTTTAGAAACACCTTTTATTGGCTTTCCATGTTTATTTTAATCTAAATTTACATCAGCGTTGGATACAATCAAACCGGAAAGGAGGCTTCAGTGTTGCGGAGTTTTTGGTCCCTCGATTTAAAAAAAACGAAATTTCATCCTTGGTTTCCTGCCGAATAAAAAACGTAATACCACCTCATTAAAGCGGCAAAGAATGCAAAAATTGAGAGAAGGCTTAAGAAATCAGGTTGATATTTTTTGATATTTACTATTCACACAGTATCCACTCGAGGTGAACAGGACGTGAAAATAAATGGACGTTCTAGTCATTAATGGAAGGAACAAGAGTGAGGTTGATGTGCGGAATGTTTGTATCGCTGTAAAAAGCCCACACTAAAATTAGGACTGCAGATATCGTGGGGCTGAGGTCGACCTCTTCCCGTGACTACTGAACTAACGTGCAAGCGACCAAACAAACCAAAGGCCAAACAACGCCTTCTACGCTGGCCAAAATCCTTTTTTCCACTTAACCGGATAATCATAACTGAAGGAGCAACAATCGCTAAAGTTTTTCACCAAGGGAACGACTAATGCTGGCACCTTCGGAGATCCGATGACAGATTGATAAAACACAGTTTCGGATCAACGTCTTTTCAGTAAACGAGACTATTATTTTCGTAAATTATTTAAAGTAGACTCCTTCAAATGTCCTGTCACATCTCGTTCTGTTTCCTCAAAACATTCCTGCGTAAGATTTGGGATAAATGAAAGGATTGTTTGGCAATCCGTCTTCGATCAACTCTAGTGGCAAGTTGGCTGAGGCCTAGGCATGATCACCACATGTCGGAAAGTTCCCAGTTCCAACCAAGGACTCACACGGTTGACATGCGGTGAGAAATTACAAATATTCGCCAGTTTGTCAATTTTCATTTATTTTCACTTGTGCTGGACATCTGAACAGTCAGATTCCTGTTTCCTTTGCTAAAGAGGGTATTCTATGTCGGAAAAGAAGTATGCCTGCTCGTGAATAAGCCCAC
This sequence comes from Schistocephalus solidus, assembly GCA_017591395.1. Classification (NCBI taxonomy): domain Eukaryota; kingdom Metazoa; phylum Platyhelminthes; class Cestoda; order Diphyllobothriidea; family Diphyllobothriidae; genus Schistocephalus; species Schistocephalus solidus. Next base: position 47,235 of record WEDG01008727.1, on the reverse strand, counting down.
AAAAAGCGAAGAACACCCAGTCCGTGGAAGGAAACAACTTCTAGTCCTATTCAGAATCTTTACAGAGCCCTAAAATATTCCTTTTTTATGGCTAACGTGAGCATAAATGCCGCTTAATTTAAAGCTTACAGGTAGACTCTAGTAAAATTTCTTGCCCTGTCTTTCATTCGACCGCAAATAATCGCGACTGTTAACTGTCGAAACGCAGGCTCCTATAAATGCGGCTGAAGTTAACTGCGGTCCCTTTGCAAAACATATCAATAGAGGGAAGTGGGAATTATGGAGTGCCTAGATTTTCAAGCATAACTCATCAACTTTTCAACTCGGACAAAAGATAACATTGCTTTTCTGACTGCCAGTGGTAGTAAACCCGGAGTGCGATTTCGCAATTCCTAGCGCAGCCACGATCTCCTAATGCATAACATGGACAGGCCTTTAAAGTGTGTTTTTTCCACGGTCCAGTTACTTGTAGCCCTTCGTGATGCACATGAAATATGAGAAATTCTTTTGCGAATTTCTGATGACAGCATCTTTATATTTTTCGGTGAAATATAACGCAGCATGTATTTATGAGTTTAAGCATATCTAAAAAGCCGATAGCTGTTGCCAAAGCAAACCTAAAAATCTGCAAACGAGTTTAAAATGCTCCCGAAGGTGGAACAATCAGTTTGGCATAGCTTAGTAAAATGCCACAGCTTTATTCTTCTTCGACAGAAATCGAGCATCCAATTTGGTGGGCTTGTGTCTTTTGTTAATAGTAAAACAGAAATAAAAGCCCAGCGTTTGATAGTCAAAGATCTAGTTTGAATAAAAGAAAAAAAGATTTCAAAAATGCAACATTGGAAAAAATTGAAAAACGGAAAACTACTTATAATTGTAGGATGTAATAACTGCTTAAGCAAAAATCGTCTGGCATTACTAAAATAACAAAGTCTTATGATTGAAGATACCTCCTCATATTTTTTTGGGGATCAACCAGAGGTCCACCAACTGCCATCAAAATGGTGCTTAAGATTATTTTACCCGTCCCCTATCCCATAAAATTCGGTACTGATAGCTGAAGGAGTTCAGACATGAAAATCAATGAGTTACAAACGCGAGAAGTCATTATAGTGATTCATTTTCATTAAAACCTTCACTATGGAGGTTTACGGCACTGCAATTCTGAGCTTCCAGCTTGCAGTATTACACGTTCCCATGCACGGTTGGGCAGAAGTTGAAACTAAAATTGCCAGTAAACGCCCTCCTGTGACAAATGCATCAACCACTATTGATACTTTGTTGCGTCAGATTACCCCCAACTACCTATAGAAGTCCACTGACGATAGTTGTCAACAAAATTCATGCACAAACATTTCTCAGTTAGGTACATTTTTCTCGAGTGATGAACCAGCACTTTTATTCATCACGGTTTTTCGAATTCATGCCTCAAGCTTGTCAGTTTTAAAAGTTGTTTTGTGGGGTGTTCAGAGTCAGGATATATGGAGAGCAGCGAAGCATTACAAACGTAACTGTTGGTTTACTGTGACGTTCTCCCTTACTTGGTTTTTTTCAGGGCATCCCTGATGTTATTTCTTACATTTTTTGTGACTGGAAGGGGAACGTAGTTTGGAGGAGTAATTGGCATCAACGAAAGTTCCCTGTTCTCTCTGTTCTCGGTAAACTGGCTTATATATTTTGCGGCTGGTGCAGAGACTCTACCTTTTACAGAAACGAGCAGTGCCCAGGGGGTCTGGAAACAGTACTCATGGTACAGTATTTGCGCAACTTGCTGCGTTTTTCCGTTTCCTAGATCATCATATGCTGTGAGTTGGCGGAAAACGCTAGTTATTAACTTCTTTACTGCCTAGGTGGGAAACGTCTACAAGAGGCTCACCCTAAATCCTGCAATAAACTTAGTCCAATAATGCCTTGCGCGCCATTTTGCACAAATTCTCTAAGTGAAAGTAGGCTATTTAGCAGTAGGAACAAGCATTCGCTTTAAGCTAAATTCAGTGCCACCACGGAAATTACCTCTAATAAAGTAACCAATTAAAAATACATATCAAGAAAATACATCAGAGGGCGTACAAACGGCCTTATCTTATCAGACTATACTTTAACTTACCAAAAAACTTAAAAACTGCAAAATAATCAGCTGTCTATGACGACATCAGGGCAAGCAAGTCGACAGGACTGAATATTTTGTGACACAATACCCCAATTTCGTCTGAGATCGAACTAACTGTTCGAGGAAAAAAGTAAATGTTTTATATGCTCATTATCCTTGGGCACTGGGATATACGTTTCAACAGAAAAGGATCGTCTTTTTATTGGTGTTCAAAGGTTTACGACTTCGTTTCCATGCATTTCTCTCTGTCTCTTTGACAGTCTGTAAATCTCTGGCAAAATATTATCTAAGGCTTAAAAAGCACAATGGCAAAAATGGCCTGCCACGAGCTTTAATTGCATAAAACTGTTTATTATTTCCAGTAAATGCCTTAAAAATAGGATACAATTAAAATATTAGGAGAAAATACCAGAAAATAGGCTGAAGACATTTGAAACAGAGGTGATGTACAAAACACTCTGAGACAGTATAAGGACCAGGAACGTGAAGGTTTCAAAAAATTCAGATTTCCTCGACCGTCGCGACAACTCGCCAGCTGCACTTTGTCCCTGTAGAATTAATAACAAAGTCTGTTTCAAAAGTAGTGCCAGAAAAAAAAGCAGAAAATTAAAGGAATATGGTCAATGCCTTGACTACTTTGGCAGAAGCCACTGACCTTTCAGGTTCCTTAGAAATTAATCGCTTACTTAGAGCACATCTCTCTATTTGAAGGTTGATAGGCGCAGACGGAAAGTTGATATGAATAGTTGGGCCAATTAGATCAGCTACAGCCAGATAACCACATAGAATCCGTTAAAATGCAGGGTTACAGGTGGAAACCTATGCAGAGTTGATGGAAACCATCGGGTTTGTTACTGTAGCTCCTCGTAACGCCATAGAAGACCTACATCCATAACATGGTCCAGTCATTGAACAGGTCAGTTTTTATATTTCGCATGCAGGCTGCCTCAATACGGTACAGTACCCTGCCTGTGTTCATGCACGACAGAGAGAGAAAGAGAGAGAGATTGAGAGATGATGATGCAGTCAACAGACTGTCCATTGACCAGAAGGGTTTTAAATGGAGGGTTGAAGGACTTAGTAATTCGACGTGAGAAGCCGTGATCAATTGGCCTAAAGGGTTAACACTTTTGTGTCTGTCACAACTGCTCGCATCGAGAGGTGGGGTATAACTGGCTGACGATGACTAATAAGTCAGGAACGGCCATTCCATTCTTGGCATTTTTTATCTGCCTTTACTACTACTAGCCACTGTGCGGCTGCTAGAGTTGCTTGAGAGTGAGCCCCAAGGCAAAACGGGACGAATGGGTTCCGTCAGAGATTGATGAGCGTCCCTCAGTGATTGGTGATAGAAGCGAACAGGTGAGTTCCAGGAAGTAGTTCAGGATGAGAACAGGCGAGCACTTGAACATGGCTTTTATTGGCTTGACCTTTCGGATTCTCTCTCGAACCCATCATCAGAGGCAGTAGCAGAAAAGGCGAGAGAGACACAAGGTGAGCAGTATTTATAGTACTTAGTGGCCATGCGATCACCTGCGTACTACAATTAGCAGCTATCGTGATCACCCCTGGGGGTCGTAATTGATGCGATGATAGCTTGGCCATCCGCGTCCGAGTCGTTAATGGCCTTGATTTCATCATCCATGTTGGATGTGCGCATGATAATGACCCGGCAATTTGGCTCACTGTCATTGGAAGGGTCGTTCACCCACAACCTCTCCATGTGACCCATTTCACGGCTCAGCAGTGGCCTCAACACGGAATATGGCTATCGTGAATATGATGATCGTGATAGCTGCTAATTGTAGTACATATGTGATCGCATGGCCACTAAGTACTATAAATACTGCTCACCTTGTGCCTTTCTCACCATTTCCGTTACTGTCTCTGACGATTGTTTCGAGAGAGACTCCGAAACGTCAGGCCACTGATCACCTCTTCTTCGTCTTTTTCTTCTTCTGTTCCTCAGCGAAAATGCGAGGCCCAGGAAGTAACTGAGAAGAAGTAGATGCGATCGCTGGGTGCTGCGATTTGGGTTTTCTGGAGATTATGCCAGCAATTTATCTGAATCTTTAAGTTTCCTGAATTTTTTTAAGGAATATAGCTAACCGAGCAACGAAAACATTTGTTTATTCTTTTGAATTTTTAAGCCCTTATAGAAATAAGAAATAAAAGCTACAACTGTAAGAAATACTAGCCAAAAAAGATTAGGGACAGAGGTCTGACGGTGACTGCACAGGGCTCTGTAAACCGGTGACAAATCGATATATTGAGTGACTGAGTATTCATCCTACGTCCACGTTACAATGAATTCTCGCTTGCTATGCTTCTGCTGTGGGTGCTTATTATACTGGCTGCGAAGTTGAACCTGAAACCTGCTTCAAAGTTGTGGGCAATAATTTGGGAGAATTTTTTCCCATGTTGCAGGGTGTACACCGCTCTTTGCGTTCTCACATGTTACGCATACGTGTCTAAAAGTGCCTTATTGTTTCCTTCCGAAAATTTTGGGTGCTTGGCCAGTCAGAAAATTATTTTTGCACCAGGACCTTAAACTTGAGCCCTTTTACGATATGATGAAGGACCAAAACCAGAAAGAATTCAGCTGAAACATTTGAATCAGCATTTATAATCTCACCATTTTAATAGGTCAAGCATCTATAAAAATATCCCCGTCAGCTACAAATGGATAGAAATATTGACTGTTTGTAGCCAACATAAAACTAGAGTTGTTAAACATTCCAAGGGCGACTGTTTTTTTTCTCATAAATATTATCGGGAGTTTTATTTTCAGTGTCTGCTCTTTTATAACTATGTTCCACTATGATGGCCTCGCCAACATATCGAGATACTATTTTTTTGATACCACAGCTCGGATGTACAAAAAGGGAATATCAAGGTGACTCACCTTAATCTCCCTCAAATATACTGATATACTGATTCACTTTTAAAAAGTAATTTTCTCACATCAACAAAATTACAATAGGGTCTGTTTTAATCAAAAAATATCGCGAATTAATAACCCAAAGAAAGGATGTGTTAATATTTCAGAGAACAGGATAAATCCCTTATAAAAATGTCTAGCAAGCTTTTAAAAATATCTTTCAATTCAAAGTGTTTTTTTGTAGTAAATGCCTGAAAAATACATGGCATTTTGATAGTTTACAGGCATACAGTCTGATTTTTAATTTTGGAAAATGGGTATGTTCATAACAAAAATTCTTAAAAAATCTCAAGTCATAAATCAAAGTCCTGTATGGTTACGTGCATCGTCTGATTTTCAAAGTTGGTTCTAAAATGGTGGGATGAATACATATCTTGCATTGAGTTGTCTCCTCTCATTAATGGCTACGCAAAAGATCGGCGCAGTAGACTTCGGCCTTAGAGTTCTAGCTGTAAAATTTAAAAATTAGTCTTGTTGTGAGTGCGACATAAGGCAATGTTGACTCATTTGCAAAAGTTTGGCAACAGTTTCTGCTGACGAGCATAGTAGAGGCAAGTAGAACATAAACCTGCGCATATTATTTGCCTCCATCTCAAAGTCATTTTTAAGATAGGTGTTTCCGCCAATTTCACCTTAAAAGCGTTTTTGAATGACGGATAAATTAAAATTGACAAAACACCTAAATCCACTGTTAATTATTTTAAAAATAAATGGATACAATTTTCTTCAATAAGAGGATGATAAGAATGCTCACAATGGATATTATTCGACAGAAAATCTGTGTTTCATAAAGAAACCACATAAGTTGGAATTCACCTTGCGTCTGCTTTACCATACGAACGATTCCCTCAGACCTGCATGAACACTGAGAATGGCGTTAGCACATAAGGTAGGCAACCAAACGAGTTATATGTGGGCCTCAAATTCAAGGTACTTAGTTCAAGAGAGCCCAGGCCCATTGTATTGTAAGTATTAGCTTAACCCTTTACGGAAAAGCGTTCTTGCGAAACAAACAGTAGATTTCCCTATCTGATGAATTATCAACTGAAATTCCGAAACGTGTTTTCAATTTCAGTAAATTACTTATGTGGGGTTGTCCTATTTATTATCATGTAGTCTAATCTCAAGAGCTTTCAGTCACGGTAAGATGCCGGCTATTGAAAGAGTCTCTTACTGATCACTGGCAAAATAATACTCTGTAAAAATATGGCTACTTAATTATTATGCAATTTCCTCATTTATTTTCGATGTTCTTATTAATTAAAGTACATTTCACAGCAAACATGCATAAAAATATTTTTGCACTCGTTTTATACCCCATTACATCTTTGTAAAATTGTAAAATTGAAGAACAGGTATCATTCTGTTTTTAAAATTTTATAAATTGCTTAATAATTTGAACCCTACCGGTCGTCGCAATTGAATTCACGGTTTCCAAACTACATGTTGTACACAATCTGTGGAATGAACAATCACAAATGTCTCTACTGTATGCATAGCTCACATAGTATACATTGTCGGTAACATTACTAAATTGCCGGCTACGATGTATTATGCGTTAAAAATTTCAAAGTCTTTCAAAAAAATCTCATAATTATAAACGTTTTTAAAACCGAACTGTACCATTCCTTCAAGTACGCAATTTTCAGAAGACGCAATTTTCTAGCAAGCGAGTACGAGAAATAAATATTTTTGCACGTGCTTTCTGTAAAGTATATCTGAATTAACAAGCTCATTGAAAATCAAAGAAGAAAATGCATATCACCAAAGTACTTATTCTTTACAGGTTATAATTTTTGCGGGCTGTACGAAAGAAGCTCTTTCGAAAGCCGGTATGCTACTGCGGATGGAATATTTTGGGATAAGGCTGCATGCTAATCAATATGACAACCCCACTTTCGTGATTTGTTATAATCGAAAAGACCTTTCAGAAATTCGTTTGACATTTCATGAGATAGGGAATCCACCACAAACCCATAGAAATAGACGTTAATTAACATTTTCTTTACAAAAGGCAATATGCTATACCACAGCTGCTCTTTAGGAGAAAAACGAAAGTTAAGAAGCTAGCTTAACCAAACAACTGTCAATCTATTGATAAATTTTTCAGTCCCCATAATTCAGGCAAAACAAGTGTAAAAAACCAGTTGTTTTCAAAAAAACAGGTTTTACCATTTTCGAAAAGCAATGATATCGCTCTCACGACATCGTTTGTTTGAGACGCCCATGATTTGTCCATTCAGTAAATGACTTAAATCGACAACCCGCTAACGCCAGTCTAAAAGCGTTTAACCAAAATAAAAAGTAATAATGAACGAACCCAGTTAAAGAAAAATGCTAAAAGCATAAAAAATGCTATTTCATTGGTAAGAAAAGCCAATTTCTTAAAAAAATAAAAATTTCGAACACGCGAAAATCCCTGTTGCAGGCATGTGCTGATATTTTAGAGGTGAGGAATACCCGCCCGTGCAAATTACCAACTCAAATTGAACCCAGAGCAGTAAAATCTCTTCTACACCCATTTCAATTAAATATTCTCCAAAAATAATCATTAATAACGTGACTTTGAGTATAATTGCAGGTACAATCATAAGGATACAATTTTGTGTCTGTAAATGTTAAGAGAACTCTTCTTCCATCAAATTCTTGTGAAGTTTTTTCTGAGGGCGGATTCTTCTTAGTGCTTTAGATCACTTGTCCATAAAGAGATTCAGTTATCAAAACTTTCACGATACGATCTTTCAAGAAAGCGATTAGCAAAGAAATGCGTTTTTGGGTGTTTTTTATAGGTGGCCCGTTGGGTAATATTTAGAGACTCACCCGGAAACGAAATCATCCTTTTCGATAAAATGAACCTCCAAAAATAATAAAATAATGTACATGCTTTCAAATAACTAAAGAGCGCTCGCTGATAAGTTGCCCATTTAAATGTGCTTTAATACGGGCATCTGCTGACGGCTATTCACATACTTAGCCTTGTCCACGGCAAAACAAAGAAGCATAATGAGACTTCCAGCTGGTGTTTTCAGTGGTCAGAAAATAATAAAAATTTTCGAACGCAAACCAAAGAATTTACATTTCTCTTTATAATTCGGCCTTTTATGCCATTTTTGCTCCACGATTATGACTGCACAGATGGGTGGCCATAAATACACTGCCATATTGCTCAAATTGTTAATGTTTTGCCCGTTCTGCTTCTAAATTGCTAGTTATCAGAAAGCAGATGAATATTGCCGGCTAAGACTTGGGAGACTGCCACAATATTCATCTGTCTGTTTTACTACTGTTTGGCTGCTGATGGAGCTCGAGAGTAAGCATTAAGGCAGAGCGGAACGACTGAATTCCGGTAGCGATCGGTGAGCATTCAGCAACGAATGCAAGCAAGCTGATTTCACATGAACAAACTTTAATATGTTTTGAAAATTAAAAACAAAATATTAGGGTTTCACTATTTTGAAGTATACACATCGTGCATTTGCAATAATCAGAACGACCTCCTTAAACTTAAACAAGATATTTTTTTGAGGTGTTATTGCCGTATATTAAAGCATGAACTCAAACATGTTTGCAAGTTGAACTAACAAAATCCATTAGCCATCTGGTTTTATAAACATAACCTTCTTGCTTGCAGCCTGTGTGGATAATCATATTGGGTAAAATCCTCAAGATTTACTTACATGCCTCTAAAATAAAGACAAGTCTTAAGTCTAGAGCACATATATACATAGAAATATGCCTGAATATTTGATAAAATAGCTTTCTGCCACAAAGTGTTAGCATTTTGACTGACAAAAGAGTTTAATAAACATATCATGAATGCAAAAAGGACACTATCTGGAACAAACTAGACGAATAGGCAAATGGAATAACGTTTTAAGTGTGTAAAATTGACCATCTCAGTTTCGATCATTCGATGAATTATGTATGAGTGGTTATTCCTTACGTAACTGTCTCAAAATGAGAGCTTGTTACATCTTTTTTTGTTGCGATAGGTCGATTTTAGAGATAGAGTTAATAAAGTGTATTCCTTAGGTAATCATATTTCCTACATTAAAACATTGCGTACGGAATGCTCGTTTTATCACTTTGAAGCACCTAATCAAACGTTGAACAGGCTAATAGCTGCCTTTATATGTATTACATAAGTTAACTGAGGATATTTTCCGTGAAATATTTTTTTAAGATTACTGGGGAACGTTCTTCAGCGTTCGTTGTTTGCATTCATCATCTGATTGTATGGGCAGATGATAAAAAGTTCGGAAGATCGATGTTTTGATTTCTACACGAATTTTAAGTCTTTAAAATTTCCGCTTTTCTGAAGGAAATTTGTAATTCTAATATTACATTTACTACGTCTTTGGTGATTTAGTGAACTGAAGGTTGCTACTTATTAGCTGGGTGTTTATTAAATATCTTCAGCTCGATTCCTTGTAAATAGGTTTTTCATGAAGTCGCGAATATTCCAAAATTTACGTAATCTTCAAATGACCATAAAAATACATGCAAAGAGTGGCCCGAGTTTCTTTATCATTCACAATCCTGTCACCGTTTGTGCATTTTCCCGCTAATGAAACCTGCCTGTTCACATTCGCAAATACCGACTTTTTAACTGGTGCACTTTTGTGACCAAAATGTAGGTATTTGGCTTTAGTTGGAAAACATAATGCCTACATTATTCGCAATATTTTAAATCCTGCCAGTCAGCACAAAGGAGGAAATGAGTAGTAAAGCTGTATGTATTTTATCTAAAGTGACAATTGTAAACTCTTCACTTTCTTTGCTTCCCTTCAAAACAGCGATTTCCTTTGACCTGCATTCAGCATGGGAACAGCCATGAAAATTAGGCATTTTTTACTTTCATAAACAGTGGAATAGCCTGACAAATCTAATCCAAAATATTTCAGTTGTACAACTCACATATTTCTAAACATTACATAGCACCCAGAAATATTAGGTTCTATATCTCTTTTAGTTGAATTAAAATTTGCAATACCACCTTTTAATGTCTGACTAGTAAAACCATGCCCATATATCAAATCAAATTATTTACCATCATTGACGGTTTACGTGTGGACGTTTAATCTAAATGAAAATGAATTTTTTACCACAAAACACCACTTGCAATTAGTTCAAAGTTAAAAGATCCAATTTTTGACGGAAGGACGTTTTTCTAATCATGATACATTGAATATTAGATAACATAGAGCTTTTAAATAAAATCCAAGTTGCATCGTTCTGCGTAGCCTTTTAACTTGCATAAATTTGAAAAACACAAAGCCATTAGCCGGAAACGTTTAAAGACAAAGCTAATGGGTAAATCGGGCGAAACGTCATAATGATGTTAAGGTTGCAGTTTTTCTCTTGTCTTCCATAATTCCGAACGAAATTCACTTTTAGAGCACCTTTTCTCCAGAAAAGCAGGATTGGTGAAAAACCTTATTCTGGTTTAAAAACTTTTTCAGGCAGCTGGCTGCATAGCTGTGTTGTTTTGCCATGCCACTGCGTCATCTTAGTTAATTTCATGAAATATCAGAGGTTTATGCGTATTTGCAATATACACGGAAACTCGTAAACGATCGAAATGCTATATTGTCTCCAAATGTTTCATAACCCTTTCACTACAGCCAAACGCTGTGGTCCACTCAACGTTGAAATGTTAAAACAAAGACGGTTGCAACAACTGCAATACAATAACTCTTTTTTTGAGAGAGAGCACAATGCGGTAGAGTAAGAAGCAGGCCTCTATTTTTAATTCCCCTGCCATTTAAGGCCCTGCTCACGAAATCACCGGTGCTTTCGGGTCCTAGTATAACAGGCAAATCCTTAGACAGCTACTAGTTGAATTGAATATCCTTACATCAAAACGGCTTAATAAATGGCCAGGCAAATGTCACCTGGTCATCTTTATCCAGTCAGTGTGGTCCATCATCTATGACGATTGAAGGAGCACATTCTCCGAATAAACTTACCGCGGCACCACTGTCTACTATATTTCCTTGAGCTGATTCGTACAGTAAATATACGATCCCGGTAAATGTGCCTAAGTTGAAGAAATATTTCTTGTCACTCGTTAACCCCTCCCAGTCAATGGATCAAAACCCCAAATTTACCATGAATGACCGTAAATGAAAATCAAAATAATGATGCATTAAGCTGTTTAAAATAAACTTATTTTAAAGAACAAGAAAGTTTGAAAACGTTAGAGCTCGTTGAAAGGAGTAAACTTGAGTTTTAGCAAATTCTTGACATACATATAACTGAGTAAATAAAATAGTACAAGGAAAACAACGTTTGAAACTTTTCTGTTAGGAGAGTTTGCACGTAAAACGTTTACAAGGATCAATTTAAAATTAAGGTTCTTAAGAAGCCAACAGCCCACAGTTTGAACGTAAATAACGAAAACTGTTTCATGAGAATTCGCTCTGTTATTTCCGTTTTGCATCTTTTTTCATGCGATTGATTAAAGTGAGAAATATTTTGCTTACTTGTGATGAGAGAGTTTTTATCATATAATTTTCTGACAGGACGGTCATTGAAGGAAACGGTGAATAGAAGCAACATATGCAATCAAATGCACGTCAGTTTGATTGTATCCTCAAAACGTTTATTTCGTAGATAGTTAAGTTATTTTTAGAGATGGTGAAGTAATATGGATTCATTGTCCTAAACTATGAGTTAATACATTGCGATTCTAAGATTTCTCTATTGACTGCACATAAAGATGGTATCAGTACCATATGTTTATAAAAACTTTCAAGATAAAATATCTGATAAAAGAATTTATGCAAGTAGTGAGCTCCCTAAATAGATTTTTATGCAGGTGGTCGTTTATGTCATCTCTTTAAATTCACGAAAATTGAACCCAATTGCCAAGAAAAAGGGAATTCCAGAATGCCTTAAAGCCATTCTAAATCTTCAATTACAAGTACCCTGCTAAAAATCTACTTAATAATGTATACACTGGTAAGAGTCAACGTACTTTAACATATTTGGAAGCTAAATTTAAGAAATTCGTATAAATGTAGCGGACTTTTACACCTCGGAAAATAGATAAAACATTTTTTTGCTTTAAATGTAAACAACCACTTTTTTCTCATGACATTGAATCCATCTTTCTTATCTTTCCTTAATATAGGCTCCGCTCTACGATCGTAGATGCACAAAAAAGGTTAAATATTAGTAAATTGCAATTTCTGATTGCGTAGACATTGAGTATAAGCAAAAATTATACTTTTTTACTTGCTTAAAAAGATGCCTTACCTTGCGTTAAAAGGTTACCATAATTTCTTGGTGCTGGGCCTTTTTACAGGTACACACAGGGTTTTCGAAATTGCAAAAAATAGGGGTATGCTTGATTAAAAGATTGCCTTCAGAGGCTGTTGCTTTTTTATAGCTAAATATCACACAGATGTACCAAGGGGTCTTCTTAAACTTGCCAAAACCTCTGGTTTTCTAAAATAGTACCCATGTTAACATCCTACTTCATTATATTTACGTGAAGAAAAAACAAGTTTCAAGTGGCTGACGTTTTTTTTATGGATAATCTCTTAACCTTATATTGCTTTCATCTCATATAAAATGACAGGATTGAAGATATTGTTGATTTCATCTCACAAAATAGGCATTTTTACTCTTAAAACTGTTTATAATGTGCATATTACAAGGAAATCTTTTGAATGGGCAAGGAGATTCAGCAAAATGATAGTCTTTTCAGATGCACTTAACTGACCATCTCAAGTTCTGCCATCAGGTTTAGTCTCGTATATGCATGCCAAGAAACATATTTTCAGAATTTTAAGATATCACTCTGTTATAATATGAACTCTTAATGGCTTATAAATTAGGTCTTGGAAAAACAAAGTAAGAGTTTTATAACATTAATCTTGTAGAAAGTTTCTATTTTTCTTGGTTTTCCGTATTTTTTTATGTCTCTTACAGTAACCTGAACTTAATCACAACTTTTCAGAGGGAAATAAATGCACTCTAACTTTAATTGACCTGCTTTTTTCAATACACAAAATAGGCCAGGTCCATTTGTTTTGGTTAGTTAACATGCATGAATACTGTGTTTACGCTCATTTGCTCATTGCTTATTAGTAAGCTTCAAATCCTACAAGTAAAATATGTTTTCCTTATAATTATTTGGAAATCCATCTGGAAATAGGATTTCTTCTGCCTTTGCAAAATGGTTTCAGATGACCCCTAAATTGCATAATTTACAGCAGTTACATAAACGTGTACGTACCTCGGAGATTATTTAATCATTTTAACCTCTTCAATTTGAATGTAACGGGTTCAAACGGTATTTAACTGGCAGCCACTTAAAATTGCTAAGCGGACAGCCTTTTCTGCTTCATTGCCTGTTAGCGCTCGTTACGCTTCTCTGGTGGGATATCTCACGCTTAACTATGATTAAAAAACTAAAATTTATATTTATTTCTCAAAAATATTATTAACTGTGTGGAAGCGTGTGAAATCCATGCGGCCAAAACCTTTCGTTGGTGGGTGTTCCGTTGAAATAGCACGTACTTTAACGCCGTTTTCTAGTTGGTTGTGCTTACGATAAGGACGAATACCTTTTCGGTATTTCAGCCAATGAACGTTGTTGCGTTGTTTTCCGTAAGCAGGCAGTGTATCGAGTACCCTGGAAAATTGAGGCAGGGGTAAAATATAGCTTATAAAGAATAGGAAGATTATATTGTTAATGTTCCACCTATTCATTTGTAAATGGCACACAAATGCTTTTCACCTTTCCATCCGAAATATCAGAAAGATGTTACAAGAACAGTGCAGAGAAAATACTACTTGGTCATTGACAAACACTCACCGATCGCTAACGGAACTCACTCATTCCGCTCTGCCTTGAGACTCTCTCGGGTCCCGCCAGCAGTCGTACAGCGGCAAGACAACGAACCCGTGGCTCAATGGTTAGAACATTGGGTTTCTGCTCAACAGGCCGCAGGTTCAAGCCTCGGGTGGTGGTTTGAGAGATAGCCCCAAGACACATCAGGACGAGTGAGTCCTGTATCCGATCGTTGAGCGCCTACATACCATAGCTATCATTCCCGATAGAAATCGGCAAGACAAGCAGCTCGTGGCGCAGTGGATAAAGAGCTTAACTTCTGCCCAATAAGTTCGCGAGTGCGAGCCTCGGGCACCACAGCACCTCGTGTTGGGGATGGCTGGCTGATGATGGCTAATAAGCCAGAAATGGCTATTCAAGTCTCCCTTGGCTTTGTCTGTCATATTATTCTGCTTATATACTTAGCCGCCTGAAGGCTGCTGGCGGGACTTAAGAGTACGCCCAAAGGCATATCGGGACGAGTGAGTCCTGTACCCGATCGGTGAGCACCCAAATACCATTGTTAATATTCCCGATCAAAACCAGCAAGACAATGAGCTCGAAGCGCAGTGCCTAGAGCATTGGACGTCTGCTCAACAAGGTCGCGAGTTCGAGCCTCGGGCGCCGCAGCGCATAAGCTTGCGTATGGCTGGCTGATGACGGCTAATGAGCCAGAAATGGCCATTCCAGTCTCCCTTGTCTTTGCTGGCAATATTCGCCTGCTTATTATACGGCTTAATGACAACCAATTAATTGCCCACGTTCGTTACCATTATAACATACATGGAAACAGCGAAGTCTACAATTGCTGTAAGCCTAGCACAGTAAAGCGGACTTTTCGATGGGCCCACAATGCCTTGGCCGAAAACGAAATGTGTGCGAAAATTAATCAAAAATTGATCGAGATTTGACAATGCGCATTCAGATCAAAAAGTACTGAACTAAGTTTATAAATTTGTCTAGCAACGGTCAGAAGTGAAATTCAGTTAGTACAGGGATATGCATCTTTCCAACCAGCTGTGCAAATTTCACATTAAGAAAAACAACATTAGGACTAGCATATTTATAAGGCCTTCGTAATTTTAAATGGTATTTTGTAAAAAGTATGTATGAAAAATAGTTCTTTTAGTAAGTTTATATGTAACCAGGTTTATGTTCAGTCAGGTTTATGACAGATATTTCGCTTTTGAGCAATTTGAAAAAATGTGCAGTGTGACCCGTATGTGACAGAGCCATGTCAGCCCTATGGGACTGCTTCGTAGGGATAGATACGTTTATGAAAATTTGATTGGGTTTACGATGTGCAGTATCGAATTCTGAGCTCTTAAGGACAATGGAAAAGTAAGTTCTCTTCCAACCCAGAAAGGAATGAGCCAGTGTTTTTAAAAAGATAATAAAAACTTTTCTCAACATAGCTTGTTTTATGAAAAAAACAAGTTTTATCGAGTGACTATGTAGAGTACTATAACTCTGTGTCTTCCTGAGCTATTGACGAATCTGGTTCACAATTATCAGTAAAAAAAGAACTCTATTTTAGTCAGATCTTCCTTTTTCCCAAAAATCCTGACTAATACAGTAATGAAACCTCAAAGAACATAAATACGTGTTCCTTAATTTGGAAGTTCAATCAAGCAGCATTTTTCACAGGCGTCTGAAAAGATTTTCAGCCGTAAGATGATATACTAGTGTGTAAGAATTGACTTCAGAATAATTTTTTTACCAGTTGGATACTTTAGTTAACTTAAATACAATTTTCCTGCTGCAAGCTTGTAGTGAAACTGTGATTGGTATTTCGAGAAGAGTCACGCATTCTAAATGTTGGAAAATATACAAAAATCATCCTCGCAGTATTTTTGACCTGGTACGTTCCTCGAGAGGAGACCAGGCATTTAACTCGATCAAGTACAGGATCAGGTCAAAAAGCGTCTTGTGTTCGGGAGTTAAATAAACAAAACTCGACATAACAGGTGCGTTTTTCACTGCATGGACAGTTATTGTTGCAGTAATCAGTCTTCCAAAAAAGAATATTTTTCAGGCTGAATAATGGCTAACCACCGAATGTCAGAGTGAATGCTTAAACCCACAATGATGGAGAATTTTGTGTGCATGGAAAATTAGCGTGTGCCTGGACGGATTGGTGTGCTTCGTAAGCTGGCTTGAAACACGCCTTTTTGTATCGTATCCATTAAGCTGCTAACTGTTAGCATGTTTAGAAATAATATATATATATATACATCCTAAACAAACCATTCTTCTCCTTTGCATCATAAAAAAAGATGACATATATGTACAAACTGAAATCAACATAGCGTCCACCGCTTGTAAGGAAAGTATGCCTACTTGATCACTTTAACAATTATTTGGAAATTCTAATATAAATAAATCCTTTAGAGGTAACCAAGTTGGTTTAAATTGAATACACATTATATAAAGCCATCAGAAACAATATCACCTTATATCTGTAAATAATTCAGTTGAGGTAATTTTTCTGTTAGCAACTATCTAAATGCCGGTATTAACTGCACTACCTGAACCTAATTAACAAATTCACAACATATTTTAGGTCCAATAAATTTTAACATCGCGTTTTTCTTTTGTGCACATGCAAAGGATTTCTAGCACTGCGATAGAATCCACTGGAGCAAGACTAAATACAGACCGTAAGCACTTTTTGAATAAAAACAATGTACTGTTTGTCTTGAACTTGAAAAAAAACTTTTCACACTTGTGCACAACCATGGGTCAGAGTATGTAGGTTGATTGTACTTAGCGGTTTGCGATCCATACCTCACTTCCTACGTTGTTTTGGTTTTTAAAATTCTAGCGAAACCACATAGACCAAATAATATTTAAATCAAATCTTTTATGCAGCACAGGCTTAGCAAAATCTGTGCGAATAGGCATGCAGCAGTTCAGTAGACGCAGCCCTCAAGGCATTATTTTGCTTAGCAAGTGAAATAAGTCAAACTTTTTAGACTATCTAGGTAAAGCAGTTGAATCAGACTCTGAAATTCTTTTTAGCTTGATGAGGTAGAAAAGGGGTCAATTAAATTTCTCCCTAAGCACGTAAAGCACACCAATATTAAATACAAAAATTGTCTCATGCATTCCCGCTATGCTTGATACATTTACAGATTCTTATATCTTACGAGAATTTAAAAAATAAAAGTCACCTTAACAAATTCAAAGATAAAAGAACGAATTTGTTTGCTTTTTCTGCGAAACCAGGTTGGTAAGAAGGAAGGCGCTCATTAGCCAAAATCACCAGCAATAAAAACACCCCAGGTACTGTACCACCCAAGGCTCAAATCCAAAATCTGTTGATTAGAAGTCCAGCGTTCTAACTCGCTGCGCCACAGACTCGTTTTGTTGTGTTCGTCAACCGCTATCCCTTGACGTCGCGAACAATCATGTTTATTTATTCAAAAAGGCTGCCCTCTTAAAATTGAACGTCCGGAGGTTGGAGAAATCCATGATCAGTCTGAAAGGCTGATCAGAAAACCTGAGACTCCATAGCAAGAAGAAGAGGGGGCTGGAACAGCCACCAACCTAGAGGTTTAAACTTTGCGTCACTTTCCCTGGTCAGCCGAATAACCGAAAGCATCTTGAGCATCTAAACAAAAATTTCTGTTACAAATTCTCAAGTGTGGACTGAGGCCTGCTGAAGCAGATTATCACCACGACATGTGCTGCAGAATCTGCAGAGCGTTAGTTGACTGTACCTTTGAATTATGAATGAGGAAAACTCAAATGACGGAGGATGTTATAGAAACCCGAAAAAACAACAAATGTTACTACTCTACTAATACTACTACTGCTACTACTACTACTACTGCTACTACTACTACTACTACTACTACTACTACTACTACTACTACTACTTCTACTTCTAATACTACTTCTACTACTCCTAATACTACTTCTACTAATGCTACTACTTATACTACTACTACAACTTCTACTACTACTAGTACTAATACATCTACTACTTCTACTACTTCTAGTATTAATTCTACTAATACAACTACTACTTCTAATACTGCTACCACTACAAGTAATGCTACCACTACTACCAATACTACTATGACTGCCACTACTACTACTACTACTTATTCAACTAATCCTACTACTACTACTACTATACTACTACTTATTCTAATACTCACTTCTACCAATTCTAATACTACTCTACCAATGCTATTACTTTATACCACTACTACAACTCTACTACTACTAGCACTAATACATCTACTACTTCTACCACTCTAGCATTAATCTCTACTAATACAACTACTAATTCTAATACTGCTACCACTACAAGTAATGCTACCACTACTACCAATACTACTATGACTGCCACCACTACTAATACTACTTATTCTACTAATACTACTACTTCTACTACTACTACTACTACTACTACCACTACTACTTCTAATACTACTTCTACTACTCCTAATACTACTTCTAATAATGCTACTACTTATACTCACTACTACAACTTCTACTACTACTAGTACTAATACATCTACTTCACTTCACCACTACTAGTATTAATCTCTACTAATAACAACTACAACTCTACCACTGCTACCACACTACCACGACTACCACCACCACCAATACTACTATGACTGCTTCTACTACTACTACTACTACTACCACTCCTACTACCACTACTCTACCACCACTACTACCATACCACCACTACTACTACTACACCCTATCACACCCTCTACCACCCCAATACCACTTCTACTCAATGCTACTACTTCATACCACTACTACTACAACTCTCACTACTACTAGTACCAAAACATTCTACCACTTCTTTCCCACTCACTAGTATTAATGCCACTAATTCAACCACTACTCTAATACTGCTACCACTACAAGTAACGCCACCACTATCACCAATACTACCATGACTGCCACTACTACTACCACTCACTACTCTACTCAATACTAATACTAGCCGACATGCGGTTGCCAGAATGAGTCCCAAGGCACAATGGGACGAGTAAGTTCCGTTACCGATAGGTGAACATTCACCAACGATTGTTTCCGAGATTCGTGTCAAGGTCAAAGTTGTTTCACAAGCAAAAGACTCCCGAGTTTCAATGTGTGTGAATATACCTTGAAGATGAACGAATTCTGCTGTCGACTTCCATGATCATACTGCGACTGCAGTTGATAAGGAAAAATATAAACTCTTGAAAGTTGTAATAAGCGTTTGCGTTAACGTGTAGTCACTGTATGCCTTAATCCTGTTTGGATTGACTGCCATCTCTTCCATTTCGTACTAACATGATAGCTAAAGCAATACTTCCGGAAATTCATCGAAGGTGTGCACTTGGCTGATGAATGCGTCAATCAGTACATTGAGTGGATGTCACTTGCAAACACCTGCCAGGCCAAACTCTGTCGGAGCAAAGGAACCGTCAACAGATGTGCCTTACAGTGTTGTTTCCTGTGCTGTGTTATCGAGTTTCCTGAAATTGATAACCATATGAAAAACGAGTCAAAATCGGTCATTATGTACCACTAAAGCTGTTTAACCTTTTTCAAGAAAATTCCTCTGTGACGGTACTCATTCAGACACTATATGGTGGCAAATTTGCGTTTTCTTAATCACCCCCATATGAATTCGGGTTTAGTTAACAAAACAGTTCTAAACAATGTGAGCGAATTGACATCAACTGCAGGATTTAAACGTAATACAACTTGTTACTTTATTTTAGCTGTCCATTTGCCTTCATTATCAGGAGCAGTTCCGAGACGAAACAAATCACTTCCTGCAACCTTTCACCATGAGCCATAAATACCGCGCATTCGGGCCTTCATAACATCAAAGTAACATACGATTAAATTCCTTGAACCAATTGTTCAAAGCCAGTTCTATGTATTCTGAGCAGCAAAGTTTCAATTTTGAAAGGTGTAGAATTTAATTTGACTAAGTTTATTTGACACAGTCCACTCGCTTATTTAGAAACACCCCTCTGTTTTTACGAGAGCAGAAAATTCCTTCTGAACACGGTCAAACTTCCTTCGAGCAGCTGGTGGGTCGAGACCATGAGTTTGTTTTGCAGTAGGCGTCAATGCTCCCGAAGCATCATTTGAACCACTTGAAAATGCCGTTGGCTGTAAAGAATTCCCCAAAGTATATGCCATAATTGATGAGTAAGGAAACAGTTTAAAGCTTATTAATAAACTGTTGCTTGCTGGCTCCAGCTTGAGCCCCAAGGCAGCATTGGAGAGTGAGTTCCATTAACGATGGGTGAACGTTCATCAACGGATATCTCGAGCTATCTTCCATAATATTCTCTCTGTTTTCAAGTCATGCCATATGATTCCTTGAGTAAAGCAGATTTCAGACCTATCATAGTTTGGGTTAAGAAAACTGACGTACATCCATGCGGCTTACCACTGGAATTCGTTCGCATTTTCTCTATTATTGACAGCCGGCGATTGATCTCCCTCGCTCTGGAGACTAAATATAATAGCACTTTTAAATGTTTAGATTGATTCAAATTCGTGATGTGCCATCACACGGAAGATAGTGAGGAGAAATAGACGTCAAATTCGTTTGCAAACGTCTCACTGTTAAGTGCGGGCTCTACCTATGATTGCTGATCCCGCGTAATGCATTGGCATTGCCTTCCTTGCTAGAGTGAATTTGTTCAGCCGATGCTTGGTCTCCTAAAAACACATAGTATCCGGCTCTGACTGGCTTATTTCTTCAAATGACCCCCTTCTAGGGCTGAACTTAAGATACATCACCTGTTTGGAAAGAGCATTAGTTTCAGTTTGCTTATTTATTCACAAATATTTAGCATCGGAAAACAGTTGGTTACGTTTTGCCAACGCTAGATGATATGAGTTGCTCATTCTATTTATCCAAGCGATTGCCACCCACGCTAATAAAACGATTCGGTGTGGACACCATATCGAAACGTGGTTGAAATCTTCTTGAAGTCTTTCCTAGGGTCCATGGCCGAAACCCATGAGGATGATGAAACTAATCACCTTTCTCTTCCAGTAGAAAATATAACCTTAGTTTTGGGACCAATCCCAATCTCCCTTCTCACGTTGAGCGACATCATCAATGTTGCAAAATATCAGCTGGCTGGTGCCGAAAAATCATCCTCTTTTACTCACCCTTTGATGCTACCACCGGGTAGAACGATTCAGACCTAGGTACATCTTGGTTCCTTGTTTTGACCGCAGAACGAACCATCATTTGGACACTTACTTCCTTATACAAGGTCGACAGCTGTCTGTGGAAGAGATGAATGCCAGGTGAACGGACAGATGGTGGCCTACCTGTCCGAAAAAAGTTAGGTTTAATCTCATACCCAGCCTCACGGGTGCTACCACTTCATGAACTCACAAAAACATAGCAGCACAGAAAAGGCTACGACTCACACAGGGTTAATTTTAAACTCCTTTTCTGTCTTGCTGAGTAAGTGGAAGTGGCAATTTTGCATACATGGGAAGATACCTGGTTATAATGAACAGATTAGGGAGCTCAGTCCCTATCGTCAGAGCAGAAGTAGTACAGGAATTGAGACAAACACAAAGATATCAAGGACAAACAAGAGGCCCAAATGACGGACTGCCTATGAAGGCTTCACGTGTGAGGCTTCATAATCAACTGTGATCTCAAGCCCTTCCACCCAGTCGGCATATACATTCATCAACCGTACGGTTAACTCATGAGTTATAAGGAGAGACTGTTAGTTCGTCCAACTTTGGACAGGTGATACCCTCTGCACCATGTGGCAGTTAAGCGTTTAGCAGAAAATCCCAAGCCCACACAGCATCAGCTAGTACCACATAGCTATCGGGGTACTTTCGAACTCACTGACGACATCGAAGACCTGGAGCTAAACGGACTTAGGTTCCAGCTTGACGTCATTTTAATGTTCAAAGAAGTCCTGGGCACCAAGAAAACCAATTACGTCTGCAAATTCCTGTAGCAACATCAGCCGGAAATAGGACTACTGACGAATGCACAAAACGAATTATGACTCAGGCAGTCAGACAATATAGACAAATAGGTGGCCTGGCTACTAGTTCGCTTCTTAGACGTCCTGATGATAGCCCCCAAAGGGGCAGGTGTTGGACGAAAACATGATCTGCTAGTATACGAGGGTTGGCAATTTCGTACACCAGAACAGAAAAGCAGCCCAGTCCGTTAGCCGGCGCAAAGAAATTAAAGATTTTGTTGGTCAGAGAAAGCATCGAAGAGGATTCTAAAACATCCAGGACCTGCTTCACGAAAACACGCATTCAGACGCAGTTATAGCAAGGGATATTGTCGATTGAACAGATAGAACCAACAACCTGAATATGACAAAGAAAACTCTGTTCTTCAAAGTCCATCTGAAAGGGGACGCGTCGGGACGACTCCTTAGAAGACTCCTTTACCAAGCTGTCTCACGAACCTTCCTAGCAGTAAAAATGTGGCTAATATTTTCGACACAGAGAAGATGAGGACAGACTGCAAACTCAACTCACCTTACTGTGCATTCACACCTTCAGTTGTTACATCAGTTGGCGTCTATTCCATGACACAAAAACACGATGTGGCCTGGCTGTAAAAGGGCGAAACAGCGTGATTCTTGTACAGGTCGTTAATTTCGGGCATTGTGCTGACCTCAACTAAGCCACCAAACTACCCTAAGCTGTTGTGTCAGCCTCTGTTATCAGCAGCAGAAACAAGTGCCCTCAGATTACACCAGTTGGGCTTATGCGCAAATAAAAACTTCATGAGAGCTCAGCGTCTACCATTCCCAAAGACGGATTCATTGCAAGAGATGTGCAATTCCCTCGTCCTCGCCTCCGGCATTACTCTCCGTAACCCTCGCTGTCTACTTCTGAATGCCTTTTATTACATATGCAGCCTTTTCCCACACACTGCTATTGTGTTGAGACCGACATGTCCTTCGCTAGCCCGTTCACATATAAAGTTAAAAACTTAGCGGAAAGTCATCAAAAACAAACGCATGCTTTCTAAAGTCTTCAGAAAATGATACTCCTGCTGAAAATAATAAAAGAAATCTGAAGCTATCTTGTGGGGGGGGATAAACTTGTAACCAAACTATTTAATAGGTGTTTGGTTCGGTGTTAAAAACACCTATTTTTTGTTGAACAATAGTAATACAGTAGCCTATCAGATTAAAGCTTAAGAAAATGCCATTTGCCTATTCAAAGAGTAAAGTAGGCAATTCCTTGTCTTACTTGACAGTCATGCAAACTCCTCCAAGGCCGATAGTGTTCTGCTTTTCGGTAATTTACTGAATAGAAAAATGTTGCTTTTGACCAAAGTTTAATAAATATGCCGAAACATTTCGTGTAGCGTTTATTTCCGACTTCATCTGAAAGCCCAGCAGTCGAAGGTGGAGGCTTGCATATTTTTCAGAGGGTGCCTTGAATGTAGCTATTGATAAGTCCACAATTTACAGAGTTTCATGCATTTATAGACCAAAAGTTCGCTGTTTTAGACTTATCCTTAAAGTTGTTTAATTACATCCTCAAAAGCGTTACTAATGCCTCTGTTTTATTTGAGACTTAGCTCCCTTCTATTTAGCATCAATGCTGGAGAACGTGCAGTTGGCCAATGATACACAGTAAACAGACATGGTCGAACACATCAACATTATTTAGTTTCTCAAAATTATTTCACATACTTTTAAGAGTTCACGTGATATATATAATAAAGTAAAATTGAATAATTTGAACAAAGTGGGGGCACGTTTTATCAGCTAATCAGAACTAGTTTCGACACTCTTTTTCCTTGACGTGCAAAAAATTTCATTACAACTAACTAATTGCATTGCGCATTTTTTATTCGGACAAATTGTCAGCAGACAAACTAAAAAGAACAAAATGAAAAGAAGGGTTCATTTCTATTTGTTTTTTAAAAGGTTTTAATGCTAGGCAATAGGAACTTTTGCTAAAAATATTTCACCTGGACGTATATTCTAGTGCTCATGTCTCTGACGTGAACTGATATCGAACTTGTTTAATTACCGAGGAATAAGAGAAGCCACGTTCGATGAGCACGATGTCATAAACCACACATCTCTAGGATTTCATACAAAATACAAAATTTTAAAAGGATTGAAGGAAATGCTGCGTTGCGGACGGGAAACAAAAAAGTCGACTGATAATGAAGCTCGATCATTTCAAGCAGTCCTGGGTGGAGTTTCATAAAATGCTCTTGGTCTACAAAAACCTAGCATTTAATCATTAGCGCATAAGATGAAGACTTAGAAATTAAATTATGCGTCAGTAGATTACCTAGGTTGAAATGCATATTCATTGACTTAAGGACCCATAATTCCTTTTGAGGGAACATGTCCGACGCTGAAAACTTATATTTGAATTGATCATCCAGCACCTGTTCGATGGAGGTTGGTTACCTAAGGTTGTTCGCTGTTTCTTTTGAAAAACGTAGGTTAAGACATCTCCAATGGCGTATTTCTATTATAGGAAATTATAGTCATTAGTTAAATACACGCCAAATGATTTATTTATATGTTGCTGCCTTATTGGTTTAAAATCGGGTAGGGTAGACTAGAACAGCATAGAAAACTACACCGCAGGTGAAGTAATTAACATTTAATTATTATTGGCTACCATGGCAAGCCTTATTTGGCCTGGAATTGTGAGGTTCGACGTGTGTGATCAGAAGACGAACATTTGTTTTCCAAGACGAAGGTGGGGGAGAAATAGAAGACGGGAAGAGGGTGAGTTTTGTTGTTCAGGTGAGAAGATATAGATATCGATTTTTATAATTACTAGGACTATGAGGGCCCAACAATGAAAGAGGGCAACGCTGAACCTCGTCTCTCATCCAATTTTCTATAGCCACATTAATTCCTTAGTCCCCATAATCCCTTCAAAGCAGTTGTTTAAATATGCTCCCAGTGATTTGAGTTATGCTGCTGTAACTTGGCACGAAATTTTACGAATACGCTTCATGCTCTTACGAGGCTTCAGTAACGGCTTTGAGCGATGGAGTTCATGTTGCCAATATTCGCACTGCTCTTCCAAGTGGTTGATTTAGATTTACGTCCGCCTTCTTGCTAATCCTTATTTAATGAAATTATTGAATCTTAATTTATACATGAAGATACCCTGCACACTTGCTGAAAAATTGTAAATTCCATAAATCTGAATGTTCGAGTTAATTTTATGGTAGACACGCTCGGTAAAATAAAGTTTCTATAGTTTTGACTTTGTCTGAATAGTTAGAAATTATAGCACTATAAGGAACTTACCACTTTGCTAATGGAAATTCTTGGAGAATTGGCAAACGCAGATAGAATGGCACCTTTTACAAGGCAACATCCATATAAAAATATTTCAGCCTTAAGTTCATAACCAGCTTCAGTTTAGTTCGAGGATTGCTTGTCATTTCCTTTCCAGAAGTCTTTAATCTTTATGATTGCAAGATGAGTAGTAAGTGTGCGAAATTCAAATATAATGGCATCCGGAGGGAAGCTTGTGAAGAGAACTTAGCCTGCCCCGATAACTTGAGCCGACTCATGTGCCTCTAAAGCCTGATTTTTTTAACTCGAGTCTGAAGAAACAGTTTTTACAATAGAATATTGATTTTACTTTATCCTTTACATATTTCATAACGTCAACAGCCGTGTTTTCGAATGCATGCTTACATAAGGCTATAGAAATGTGCAGCATTTATGTACCTAACCCATACCCTTGAAAAATACGACTCTAGTGCTTGCACGAATTCAGCAACGACGGTACATTTCATAAAATTCTCTAGAATAAATTTTATTTAAACTCTTTTACAAACTTTCCCATGAAGTCCAGCATATACTCAAAAACTAACTCCTTTGGCTCATGAATGAATCTGAAACCATGCTCACCAACAGCAACGGATTCTAATTCCCTCGGTGGTATAAAATTCCTTGTCAACTTACCAGCAGTTTCCTCTCGAAGCATAATTATTATGGCCCCTAAAAACTGAACACTGGGCTAAGCCGCACAGGCCTTGGTTGTTGGTACATTAATTTCCCTCCGGATTAAGGGAGTAGTTAATTTTTTACAAAAAAATATTACTTCGAAAGGCTTCTAAATCCATGTGACAATTGTTTTCATGAGTCGTAAGTACGATCTATATTGTTGCAGATGAAAAATTGACTATAGATCCGTCGGCCAATAAATTTTTGGTAATGGAGGAAGAAAAAATCTCATGTTCTGTAATTTAAAGTCATTCGTGGTAGATGCGTCGGACCAACACGGGGGTCACATCAGGGCACGGCATGTGTTATTCGGGTTGCGCTCCGCTAACAAATGCCGCACATGGGAGGTGTAGTGGCACGCCTAGGGGCGGCTAGGGCCTAGAAGACACGGCCGCGCCAGCCACCTGCGCCTTCTCCCACCTCCGGTCTTCTTGATTCTGTCATGACACTGAGTTCAGGTGGAGGGGGGGAGGAGAGAGTGCGGTAGCTGCAGCGCAAGGCTACTATCACTTACAATTAGTCCACACGCAAGTCACCGTCCCTGCACCACCAAACTGTGGAGCATATGGTGGACATCGTCAGACTACGACGTTCGAACTGTCGTGTGTGTGTGGGGGTGTAGGGGTAATAGTTAGGGGTAGCAACACACAGATAGCATTTGGTCGCTCCATTTGTCTCGTACAGGTGGTGAATGCTCCTGCGGCCGCCTCTTACTGATACCCAACTCTCACCTGTGGCTCCTCGAAGTTGCGTTCTTCCCATCGGCAAAACCCGGGCAACCGTCACGGCCGGCGGGCTAAGCCAGGTGAGGGTCTCCGGTGTTGTATGTGCTTCCACACCCGGTATGTCTGACTCCCGAACTTCCCACCTCCCCCCTCTCAAAAAGTCCTACGGTAGGGGCAGTAGCAACCCCGTAGGCGATCCAGGCTACCTCGGGTCGTTCGGCCGGCTGCAGGCCTTCTTGTGGAATCGCCAAGGTATTCACCTAACCAACAAACTGAAGATGTAAAAGGCTGTCGCCTTGACGACACTCATTTATGGAGCGGAGACCTGGACCGTCTTCTTGAACAAAGGCAGGAAGCTGAACCTCTTCCATCTCAACTGCCTCCGAAGAATACTTAAGCTGAGATGGTAAGACAGGATTCCCGGACACGGAAGTCTTGGAGCGGACCGGAATCCTCAGCATCCACGCCATGTTTGGCAAGTGCAACTGCGATGGAGTGGCTAGCTGGTGAGAATGGACAACGAGCGACTACCCAAACGACTTTTCTACGGAGATTTCGCTACGGGTGCTAACCGGCAGGGAGGTCAAATATGACGCTACAAGGACACTGAAGAAATCTCTGAAGCAACTGAAAATCAACCCAGTGACCTGGGAGGACCTCGCCCAGGATAGACTGGCATGGAGATGATCCTTGAAGACTGGTGCAGCAATCTATGAGGCCAACCGGATCGCCGCCGCCAAGGCCAAAATGCAGCACGAAAAACACAAGCACCGCGGATCAGCACCACCAATGCCCTAGCTCTGCCAACGTGCCCACGCTGTCAACGCACATTCCGCGCGTGAATAGGCCTGGTCGAACACCTTTGAACTCAATGCAACAACAATCGCACAACATCAACTTCTGCAACACCTTTCGTAGACCCCACGATGACGACCACCCAAACCACTGATAAAAACTTCATTGATGCCCCGCTGCCCATGATCATTGACACCATCCTCCCTCCTCCACTCCCTGCGCCGATCACGGCGACGAATTCCACTTGACACACTCCCACCACCTCAGTAGCCACCTCTGACTACTTGCCACCTGCTTCCTCCAAAACCACCACCGCCCCCAGTACCAGCGATGCGGACTCGGTACTAACCTGACATAATTGCGATCGCACATTCACCTCACACATCGGCATAGTTGGTCACTTGCAAATCCATCGCACGGAGACTGGCGAACTAGTGCCTGGAGCACCAACACACAGCAGACTGCCGCCTCCAATGCACTGACTGCGCACGCGCCTTCACTCATCGCATGGGCCTGCTTGGTCACATGCGCATCCACGAAAGCGGAATGCACCGCGATGCCAGCACATCTTGCGCACCCATCAACACTTCCCGTATTCCTCCCATGAGCTCAACTACCAGTACTATGAGCAAATCCCCCGCAGACTCAGCACCTCCCGAACTATCTTGTCCTCATTGTCACCGCACATGCATATCACGCATCGGCCTGGTCAGTCACTTGCGAATACATCGCACAGAGACCGGCCAACCAGTTACAGGAACACCAACAAAAACCCGCCGCACCCGACTCAACTGTCAGCACTGCCCACGCACTCTGTGCAGCTTTATGGTTACGTGCTTATGCGGAATACCTGTACGCATGCACCTATTATTGTAGCAGCTTCCTGCGCCTAACCACAGTGCGCGATGCAAGCCCTCATAAATTGCGTATGACTCCATCATCGCCACCGCTACGGAGCGTGGTGGTAACCACGACCGGGGGCAAAAGCGCGTTTAACGATTGGTTGCTTTTAAGCATCTCGTTACAGGAAGTCGCTAGCGCGAGTGAAGACTCCTGAAATTAAACAGATCCAAATCTGATATGCATTTGTGCATGCCCTGTGCCCTCGGTTGTGGGAGTATCGAAATGTTCGCATAATTATCTGTGTCATCTAATATCAACAGATTTTTTTAAGCTGCCCTCTGCTATGCTCCTCATGTGGCAAATGTTTGCACATGCTCATGTCGAAGGAACAAAGCGTACTTGGGGTTTCCTCTTTTGGTAGGAATAACTTGTGTGCCCACCTGAAGAGGACATGAGAACAGGAACTGCCCGCGGTACATGTGGCTTTGAGCCAAATTCCGGGATCCGAGCCAGGTGTGGTGATACGCCCAGGGGCGGCTCCGGCCGCACCAGCCACCTGCGCCTTCTCCCGCCTCCGGTCTTTTAGACTCTGTCATGATACCGAGCTCAGGTGGGGGAGGATAGAGTGCGGTAGCTGCAACGCAAGGCTACTATCACTTAAAATTTGTCCACACGCAAGTCACCGTCCCTGCACCACCAAACTGTGGAGCATATGGTAGACATCGTCGAACTTCGACGGTCGAACTGTCGTATGTAGGAATGTAGGACACTAGTGCCACCTAAACGGGCCACGTGATAGATGCGCTGGACCAACACGTGGGCCTTATCACTGTGCGGCAGACATTATTATTATTATTATTATTATTATTAACAATTGCTGAGCCTGTGGGGTGCGCATGCCTTACATGGGTACGCATTGGTGCCGGCTCATGCCACATCCTGCTCTTGCACTCCGTGGGAGATGCTTCATCTGCGCCCGACCCAGCCGCCTGTCTTCTTGACCATGTCTCGACACGGGGCACATAGAGATAAGGGAAGCGAGAGCGTGGTAGAGGCAGTGCAAGTCTACTTTCACTTGAAACTAATTTGCGCCCAAGTCACCGTCCATGCACTACCCTTCTGTGGAGCATACGGTGGACATCGTTGGATTACCACGGTTGAACTGTCAATAAGTGCGAGGTTTGAGGTGTACAAGTTAGGGTTGGCACCACACAGATAGCATTTAGTCGCTCCCTTTGTCTCGTACGGTTGGTGAATGCTCCTGTGGCCGCTTCTATCTCCTCTGTCTCCTCGAATCTGGGCTCTGCCCAGCGGCCAAATCCCGGGAAACCAGGTGAGGTTCTCCGGTGTTGCGTATGTCTCCACACTTAGTACATCTGCTCCCTTCCCCCTGCCCTTCCCCCTTTCCTCTACCCTCCTCCCTGCCCTTCCACCTTTCTCTTTTTCTTGGCTCACTCAACTCTCCCCTCCTCTCTTTTCCCTCTTCTTCTGCCCTCTTTTCTTTCCCTCCTCCTTCTCCCCTCACCTCTTTCCCCTCTCTTCCCCCTTTTACCCTTCCCTCATTCCCTACGGTCGAAAAGGTCCTACGGCGAGGGCGACATGCAATTACGTAGGCGGCCAAGTTGAATCGGTCCTTCTCTCAATTACTTAAATCGGTACCCATATTGGACTAGGGCAGCCGCCTAGAATGACCCAGCAGCCCTATTTAGGGAAAACAGATTTTACGCCCTTGCGGGGAATTATGCTTGAGAAGGTGCCCAAAACAAATGCTGGGTCTCGCGAATGCTGCAGCAGACTGGGGCTCGCAGACTGCAATTTAATGTGGTTGAAAATCTCTAAAAAATACCAATAACTCCTCTCCCAATCCCCCACACCGTAACCTCCGGGGTACCCCCGGGCTCTTCATGTAAGCATGCTTACTCATGCAGCCTGGCATGTTCGATACCTTTAAGATAATCCGCGGAGCAACCGGCCTGAACGGAGGATGGCCTCAAGTCGCTCGAATTGGACATTGCTGCACTCAGCGAGACCGGATTCTTTGAGCATGGTCAGCTGGAGGAGGTGGGTGCCGGTTACACCTTCTTCTGGAGCGACCGGCCAAAGGCAGAGCGACGCGACGCTGGTGTTGCCTTTGCCATCCGGAACGACGTCGTAGGACGTCTGCCCTGTCTCCCGCAGGATATCAATGATCGCTTGATGAGCCTTCGCCTACCTCTTCGGGGAGACAAGTTCACCACCATCATCAGCGCCTATGCTCCCCCAATGACGAGCTCTGATGCCGGGAAGTACACATTCTGCGAGGACCTGCACGCCATCCTCGCGACTGTGCCGAAGGCGGACAATTTGATTGTCCTTGGTGATTTTAACGCCCACGTCGGTACAGACCATGTGACGTGGAGAGGAGTGCTTGATCCCCGTGGTCTCGGTGGCTTCAATGACAATGGTTGACTTCTCCTACGAAGCTGCGCAGAGCACCGCTTGATCCTCCCCAACACCATCTTCCACCTCCCGATGCGGCGGAAGGTGACCTGAGTGCACCCACGTCGAGACACTGGCACCTGCTGGATTATTTCTTCGTCCAGACGCGTGACTAACAGGACGTGCTGGTGAAAAAGGTGATCCCCGGTGTCGACGGATAGACGTATCATTGCCTCGTCATCTCCAAGATGTGGCTTCTTCTGCAACCACACAGGATACCCCAAGGTAAGCAAACATCAGGTAAATTAAATAATGTTTTTTTTCAATGATGTGCCTGCTCACCATCTAAATTTCAGCAATGAACTGACCAACAGGCTTGCCAACCTTCCAGTCGCCGACGAAGACTCCTCCGAGGAGAACCACTGGTGCCAACTGAGGGACATGGTCCAATCCACCGCCATGGATGTACGCAGCCGTTCACATGGTCAACACCAGGACTGGTTCGATGACAACAAGGCAGCCATCAACATTCTGCTCACAGAGAAGAACCGGTTGCAAGGTGTCTACGTCGACCGTCCTACCACTGCAAACAAGACAGCCTTCCACCGAAGTCGCCACCTTGTACAGCAACGGCTGCGGGAGATGCAGGACGCCTGGATGACCTAGTGGGAAATCACCGGGAGCAGACGCGATTCCTGCTGAGATCTACAAACATGGTGGCCCCCAACTGATGAACCAGCTCACACCGCTCTTCCAGGCGATGTGGCGCCAATGGCAAGTCCCTCAGGCTTTCAAAGACGCCACGATCGTCCATCTCTACAAGCAGAAGCGGAACCGCCAACTCTGTGACAACCACCAGGGAAATTCGCTGCTCAACATCATCGGGAAGATCTTCGCCCGTATCCTTCTCAATCGTCTGAACGGTCACCTAGAGCAGGGCCTGCTCCCGGAAAGCCATTGTGGCTTACGACGACACCGCGGAACAACCGACATGATCTTCGCCACCTGCCAGCTACAAGAGAAGTCCCAGGAGATGTGAACCTACCTCTACAGTACCTTTTTTGATCTGATGAAAGCCTTTGCCACGGTGAATCGGGACGAACTGTGGAAAGTCGTGCAGAAATTCGGCTGTCCTAAGTGGTTCACGTACATGGTGCGTCAGCTTCATGATGGGATGACGGTGCGCGTCACTGACAACGGGACGGTATCCGAAGCATTCGCAGTGACCAACGGAGTGAAGCAGGGCTGCGTACTAGCCCCCACCCTCTTCAGTCTCATGTTCTCTGCCATGCTAATGGACGCCCATCGTGAGGAACGCCCCGGGATCCACATTGCCTACCGGATGGACGGCCGACTCCTGAACCAACGGCAGATGCATTTCCACTCGCGTGTATCCACAGCCACCATCCAAGAAACCTCTGTTCGCTGATGACTGTGCGCTCAATGCAACGACAGAAGGGATCAAGAAAAGGAGAACGCTCCTCTTCGTTGATGTTTGCGACAATTTCGGAGAGTGAAAACGGTGGTCATGCATCAGCCGCCGACCAATACCACCTACAACACTGCCCGTATCAATTTCAACGGCGCTTAACTGAAATCCATGGAAACCTTCACCTCCTTGGGCAGCAACCTCTCACGCAGCACCAAAACCATTATAAGATCGCCCACCGAATCACCAAAGCCAGTCAAGCCTTTAGACGCATGCAGAATGTCGTCTGGTATTGGCACGGTCTCGCCCTCAGTACCATGCATAAGATGTACAACGTGTCATCTTGCCGACGCTGCTGTATGGAGCGGAGACTTGGACGATCTACCAAAAGCAAGCGTGGAAGTTCAAATACTTTCACCTCAGCTGCCTCCACAGAATACTAAAGCTGATATGGATCCTGGACGCAGTAGTGCTGGAACGAACAGGCCTCCCCAGCATCTACCCTCAGCTGAAAAAACAGCAACTGCACTGGAGTGGCCAACTTGTGAGGATGGACGACAAGCAACTACCCAAATGAATTTTCTACAGAGATGTCGCTACGGGTGCTTGCTGACAGGAATTTCAAAAACGGCGCTACAAGGACACATTGAAGAAATCTCTGGAGCAACTGCAGATCAACCCGGCAAACTGGGAGGACCTCGCATGTAACCAACTAGGGTGGAGGAAGACAGTGAAGACAGGGACAGCGATCTACGAATCCAACCGGATCGCCACCGACAACGACAAAAGATCGGCACGAAAGTTACCGCCGTTTCGGACCCACACTGCCAATACACAAGGTCATCCGACATGCCCACACTGTCAATGCACATTCCGCGCGCGAATCAGCCTGGTCGGACATCTTCAAACGCGATGCACCAGCAATCCGACAACTCTAACTTCTACGTCAACTTCTGTCAAACCTCCTTCGGAGCCCCCTCCTCCCCACGGTCACTCCTGGCACCAATTCTTCAAACCCCACCATTATAGCGACCACATCCAAACACTTATAACCTGTTTTCCTACCATCACAACCACCACCACACCCGTCACCACCACCAGTGATGGGAGCTCGGTCCTAAACTATCCTCATCACGACCGCACCTTCACCTCGCGCATCGGCCTGATTGGTCACTTGTGAATCCATCGCACAGAGACTAGTGAACCAGTGCCTGGCGCACTAACTCACAGCAGAGGTCACCGCATCTACTGCCCTAACTGCCATCGTGCATTCG
Organism: Schistocephalus solidus; assembly: GCA_017591395.1. Lineage (NCBI taxonomy): Eukaryota > Metazoa > Platyhelminthes > Cestoda > Diphyllobothriidea > Diphyllobothriidae > Schistocephalus > Schistocephalus solidus. The sequence continues at coordinate 13,862 of WEDG01008727.1, read as the reverse complement.
CTCACCGCATGGACCTATTCGGTTACATGCACATCCATGACAGTGGAATTCACCGCACTGTTGATAACACCGATACCTCGTGCACACGCTCCACTCCTGCCATTCTTCCCGCCCCTGCCACCCCCACTACAACGAACGATAAGTTCCCAGCCCCCCAAATTTCTCCTAAACACACTGTGCCCAAAACTTCAACTCACCCATCGGCTTGGTCAGTCACCTGCGAATACATCGCACGGAAACTGGTGAACCAGTGCCTGGGGCTCCGACATACAGTCGCCGCGCCCGCCTCCACTGCCCTCACTGCTCCCGCACCTTCACACACCACATGGGCTTATTAAGTCACATGCGCCTCCACAATTATCTGCGGTAAACCACCATAGGCTAACCCACATCAGTGCACACCATCTACACTAATACATAGACAACAACTTCACAATCATCATAATCTACCTGATAAAATCACGGTTTCCTAGAAACCGTGGCTTGGAGGGCTGCCAATCTGAAACTTACACCAGACCACGCCGTCGGCCCAGTGTGTGTTGTGCGTTGAGTGTCTGACCAGTGAACTGGTTTAATGAATACTGGTGTGTGCGTTACGGGGGCCAAGTCGTGCTGGGGCGCGCAAAGACGGATACGCTGGCCCGTCAGTCAATGCGCCCACTTACCCATAAAATTACCGACCGGCTCGGACGATGGTCTGATTTTGGGGGTGAGGATAAAGTGAAGACAATGGCTCAGCCCAATTCTTTTTCCTCACCGCGTGATCAGCCCAATGTGTGTTTTGTGTGGAGTGGTTGACTGGCGAACTGAGAGCCAGGCTGCAATGGCTCCTTCTTAATGTGGCCTTAATGGCAGTCCCACTCCGTGGGATCCGAGCCGGGTGTGGTGGTACGCCCCGGGGGGGGGGGGGGCTCCGGCCGCGTCAGCCACCTGCGCCCTCTCTCTTCTCCGGTCTTCTTGACTTTGTCATGACACCGGGCTCAGGTGGGGAGGAGAAGATAGTCAGGTAGATGCATCGCAAGTCTACTCCCACTTTAATCCAGCGCAAGTCACCGTCCTTGCATAGCATACAGTGGACATCGTCGGACATCGACGGTCAAACTGTCGTGTGTGTGTGCCCCCTAAACGGGCCACGTGGTAGATGATTTGGACCAACATGGGGGCCGCAGCAAGGCATGGCAGGCGTTATTCGGGTTGTGCTCTCATAACAAAATCCGAACCTGGTGGAAGGGGGTGTGGTAGAACGCCTAGGGCGGCATGGGCCTAGGGTCCCCGGTCGCAGCAGCCACCTGCACCCTCTCCCATCTCCGGTCTTCTGGAATCTGTCTTGAAACCGGGCAAAGGTGGGGGAGTATAGACTGTGGTAGACACAGTGCAAGTCTACTTTTACTTAAAACTATTCCACGCGCAAGTCACCAAACTTCTGTGGAGCATACGTTGGACATTGTTAGACTAAGACGGTCGAACTCTGGTGTGTGGGTTCAACCAACTTAACTTTCAGTTAATTTCACATATATATGCTCCTGCTCACGCAGTAAGAGGATAAGACATAATAAAGGTGTCATGTATTGGTTTTTAACTTTAGAGGGTTTCGACTCTAAAGTCTCGGCAGAATTATTTTTGCCTACTGTGCTCTTTTTCTTTCCAGCTATAGTGTTCTATTATAAGTGATTATGCTTAAAATATACCTGTATATTTAAAAACGCCCAATAATCAAAATATCTATGTATAACTTCCAGATTGACCTTTTTAAATTAAGCGGCCATTTTTTTCTGTTCTCCATTCATATTTACATGTACGTCGGTTGGCCTATTTCGCCTATCATATGCCGACCTTAACCCTCTTTGTTTATTCGAAATGCAATACTGAGGTCATCAGCGCACGACGCTGGCACCGCTTTGAATCAAATCCAATTTTATTTAAATTTTGCGGCTCATTCATGGGCGATTCTTCATGAGGGTCAAAAGCTGCAGCACTCGGCCATTAATTTTGTGCTCATCAGGTGTTATGTGGTTTTTGTGCCCAAGCTTAGTTACGGTGAATGGAGGACTTTTTTCCTGAAAATTGTGGAATCATACTTTGAAAATAAAACGTACCTCTCTCTTGCATTCGTTGATGAACGCTCACTCGTTCCTTTCTACCCGTAGGCTCAATCTCGAAGCCCGCCAGCAGCCGCATAGCTGACTAACGGCGGCTTATAAGCCAGAAATGGCCATTTCAGTCTCCCTTGTCTTTGCCAGCAATATTAATCTGCCGTGCATCTAGCTCTCTGTTATCTAAATCGTGAGCCGTGTAGAGCTAGCGATGGCCGACTGATCATCTTGAAATGATCACTTTAGTGTACCCCGTCTTTGTCGGCATCCGTTCCCTCAATAATATTCACCGCTTAGACTGCTTGCGGGGACTCTATTAAGAGTCCCAGGACGCAACGGGGCACGCATATCCAGCAACCTGAGTAGTGAACGACATTTCATTAATTATTATGTATTGATTTAAGTCAAAAGAATCCTCGGGAAAGGCAAAAGTTTCATTTCGTAAAGTTTAGGCGCCGGCTCCCCAGGCTGTAGTTAGTGTTTTAATATGTACACATTAAAAATTTTAAACATAAGCATCCTCTTTATGATAGCATAGTGAACAAATTTCTTTCGAGTCAAGTTTTCGTCAAATTTTGCCATCTAAAAATAGTTTTTTTCTGATAATATACTCTCCAGCTATTGGCCTGTGGGAACGGTAAATTAGGGATGGAAGTTTCAAGTAGAAAAGTTTTCCACTCAACTGGTGATTGAAAGTCCTTTTCGTGTAGTTTTTGTCATCATATAAGTCCCGGCAACCTTGAAAAACCGCCCTTTGCATAACCATTTCCCTATCTAGGCATGCACACATGTATAAAGGCAGTCACTTTTGAACTTCCCCATTTTTTTAAATAAAATTCTTTCTTGTTGGAAAGTCAGTTCACGGAACATCTGACTGTCCATAATGGCACAGAATTCACAGGAGAAGATTTATGGACCACTGAGGCGAAAACGGATATGCACGCCAGTAGACCATCCCCATGTGGAATGAGATAAATGCACATGTCGTAAAATTGATGGCTCGGCAAAAGGACTAATAATGATCCATGTAACAACACCAATCTGGAAAAACCAGGAGCAGAACATCCAGAGCGTATGCCGTGAAAAGAAGATTTTAATACGGTCATTATTCCAATGAAGATGGTTTCTCCTAAGCTTCGACCTTAATTAAATTTTACGCTAAATGGACCAAGGCATTAATTTAAATTACCATAAATGCTTCCTCGGTGAGTTCATACAGTTTACTATTGAGGTGACTTCGTAAGTTTTATATTTTCAAAACATCTACTCGCCCTGGTTTTTACGGGAATTTCAGATGCATGAGCAGAAATAAAATGCTCTCTTCAGTTATCCGATTAGTTAAAAGGTTTGCACTTCTGTCCTTTTTACTATGGGTTTAAATCATATACTTTAAAGTGCACTTCGTATGCTAACATAAAAGCAACCAATCGATCCGACAAGACTGCATGTAATTTTTTAAGAAAGAAACTAAAAATTAATATTTTTCTGAACAAAAAGGGTCTTTGATAACTCCGTTAACCTATCATAGTTTGTACGTTTGAATAAGCTTTGCATATATCACCAGTTTCTCTTTCGTATCAAATGAATGATCTGCAATTTTGTGATCACGCCTTTCAAGTAAGCATTCTATTCGCATAGTATTCTTGCTCACGTAAAGCCCCTCAGAGCATCAGGGAGGCCTACAGTTTTTCAAAAACAGTTACTTATTCTGCGTCATTTCGCCTTTGACAGCAGTAGCCGGAAATTGCGATTTTGATCAGACAAGTTTTTCGACCGACGATGGCATCATTTTCAAAAGCTTTAGTTCATAAATTAAGTTTTACATCGCCCCAGGGATCCTTTCGTTGAAGTCACAGAATTAAATTCAATCTGGCAAAATTTTCGTCGCAAAATTTTTAAGATAGCAAATTCCAAGACAGACATCTGCATGGCGTTGCACAGTCGTAATATCCGATGTTATTTCTGTTTTGTCAATCATCCTCACGCAGAAGATAGTCTTAAAACGCGATGCTGACCTGCAAAATGTAGTAATTTCATCCCTAAAATCCTCTGACGGGCAGTTTAAAAGCCAAAAGTGGAGGACAAAAAAATACCGATGGATATAAGCAGAGTGCATGTTCTTAGAGACAAAGGTGAGTTGGCGCGCACCGCCGAGTTATAACAAGATAAAATGAGGTAACTTTGTGGTGTCATTCGCCCTTTGTTGACTTGTTGGTCCCAAAAAGAGTCCACAGGATGTCCTTTCGTTTGGGGTGAACTATACCGATCTTTAAGAATCCGTTCAAAAACGGTACCGATTGGAGTAAAGCAATAAAAAACTGTGTGGTTGGAACACAGCGTCCGATCCAGTCATAGAAAATGCTTGCGTTAAAAACGCAATTTTTTAAATAAAACAATTTCTTTTATGCAGATCAGATAATGTTAACCTCTCGTACAGTTTTTTTATAAACAGAAAGCTTATTTTGCTTAAAAAATTACAGTATACACTCCGCAAAAATATTATTTTACACCCTTAAGAGAATTATATGGATCACTAGAGCAGAACGAACTTGATGCGCTCTGCTCTGCAAGGTACTGCGACTGGTCAGTACTGTTAGATCTTCGAGATAGACGTAATACGAGGAGCAACGGAATTTCCAGCATGCCAGAATTGCTAAGCCGGTTTCGACTGAATACTACTCCACACAAATAGCAGGTGTCAGTGAAGGGACTAAGGCACATAATCCAGAAATTGACAGATTAATATTGCCGGGAAAGATAAGGGAGACTGCAATGGCAATTTCTGGTTTATTAGCCGTCATCAGCTAGTCATACTCAACCCCAGGTGGTGCAACAACCGAGAACCAAACACGCGACCCATTGAACAGAAGTCCAACGAGCCCGTGGCTCAAGGATTAGAGCTTTGGACTTCTGATCAACAGGTTGCGTCGTTGAGCCTCGGGTGGTGCACTACCTGGGGTAGGTTATGGATGGCTGACGATGGCTAATAAGCCAGAAATGGCTATTCCATTCTGAATTGTCTTTGCCGGCAATATTAGTCTATCTATTCTACTACTAGTCACAGTGAGGCTGCTGGCGGGGCTCTAGAGTGAGCCTCAAGGCAGAGCTGAACGAGTGAGTTCCGTTAGCGATCGTGAGCGTTCATTAACGAATGCAAGTCCAGAAATTGTTATTTCACAAAGAAGGTTTGGTTCACTTTTCCGTTCAACAGAATGCGATTTGAAACACTACATGAGGAGTTGGTGAGTAACTAAAATATCCTCAATCGTTACTATTAATTGCAACCACTCAGAGGATTTCCGACCAGAATTTCTCCCTTCCATTTAATAATAAGCTACATGAATCCAATTGTTTACGTACCGTATGTATGACTAAATGTCATCAGTAGTCACATAATCTCACCCAAACTGAAGTACTGGAAAAAAATCAACCCTAACGGAATATCAAAATAAAAGTAGGCAGATCGACATGCCAAAGAAGCAACGCTAACTCTGTCCTGCTGTGTTTGGCAGGATACGGGAATACGAACCCATCCTTATTCCAGAGGCCTTGCGAGAATTTTCAGCGATAGTAGGGTTGGTGTCAAGGTTAGGATTCGGTTTGATGTTAGTTTTACGCTTAAGAAAGTTTTAAAATTAAGGGTAGGAACGGGAATATTTACTTCTTCGAAAATGTTGCGTAAATACAACCGTGAGGGAGAACAAAACAAACGGGGAGGAAAATGGATGAGTTGTGGCTCCCCTGATTTAGAAGATGAACTTCGATCAGACTAATTTTGTGTCTGCTAAACTCTAAAATGACATGCCACTGTGTCTGGTACTTTGTCTTTACTGACATATCCTAGACGTTGAATGCCATGCATGTACGCTTCTATGCCCATACTTCAGTCACGCTGAAATTGCGGCATATGCTTCAAAATTACTTTAAACCCTTGACTTTAATTGTATTAGCTAGCTTTGCTTTCTTTTAGGAGGTATATAAGACTATTTCAGCTGGGCAGCTATGGAGTAAATTTTTCCTTGGACAGTTCTTGCCGTTTCTCACCATTTTTTAATAGGACTGCTTCTGCTGATAGAAACATAGAGATCCGAGTGTTAGGAAATAAAACAAAACGTTTTTTATCTGAAGTTGCGGAATCTTACTCGAAACCATCGTTAATCGCAGCCAGGGATAAGGTTGACGGACGCACGATGGGTCACAGTTACTCGATGCGTGCACATAACCAGGAGTTGTGTTTTATGCCTCAATTTCGTCGCTGGTTTCCTTTTTTAACGTGACCTAGCAGCCTGGTTCACTGATAGTGCCCTTAAAGCTAGAGTCCACCCATCCTCCCGGCGCGGGCATTCATCCTGTCCACACAAAATTTGTCGGTTGGAGGTTATTCCACATGTTAATCTAATATAGGCCGGAGAAGCCTGAGTCAATCAGTTCATTAGACGGGAGATCAAGTCTTCCAACTTGAGCGGTGGAAATTCTGCGAGAACTGAGAACAATTATTCAAACCGCGAACGGCTTGAATCATGGTTATCTGGCCCTCAGTCATGTAACAAATAAAAGGACATTTCCCCACCATATTCAGTCTATATGTGTTGCCTAGTCAGAGTAATTATACACACAGAGAGTCCACAGACGAACGCCGCCTCCAGGGTAAATGGCAGCTTAACAATGCCGACAAAGACAAAGGAGACTAGGGTTGTCATTTCTAGCTCATTAGCCGTCATCAGCCAGTCATACTCAACCCCAGGTGTTGCGGCAGCCACGGGCTATCCAACGCCCTAACCATTGAGCCACAGGCTCGTTTTCTTAATGGTTTAGATAGGGAATATGGAAATTCGTTGAGGAGGTCAATGGTAACTCAACGGTTATAGCATTAAACTTCTGATCGACAGGTCGCCGGTTCGAACCTCGAGTGAGAGCCCCACCTGGGGTTTGGTATGGCTGGCTAATGACAGATAATGATCCAGAGATGGTCATAACAGACTATCTTGACTTTTTCCGCATTGCTAATCTGCTCCTACTACTACTACTACTACTACTACTACTACTACTACTACTACTACTACTACTACTACTACTACTACTACTACTACTACTCTTACTCTTACTACTACAAGCACTACTACTACTACTACTACTACTACTACTACTACTACTACAACTACTACTACCAGCCACTGTGCGGCTGCTGACGGGGGTTAAGAAAGTGCCCTCAGGCAGAATGAAACGAGTGACTCCCGTCAACAATCGGTGAGTGTTCATCAGCGAAGGATTTGCGGCAGTTAACAAGTCGGATTCGGGGGAACGAGTAAATCTTTGCACCAAATATTACTTCTTGCCACGAATGCGGTGACTGTTAAGCATGAAAAGCCTGTGCTTCCAGCAAACTGCATTCCATATATACCACAGCCATGTGCGCACATTGTCCCAATCTGCAACTGTCCTCGATGGTATGGTTGACTTAGATTGCGAAAGTCACACGAGCAAACTTGTTGTTCCAGGAAACATATAACATCCAGAAATACTTCTACAAATTATGTGAAAATTTCGCCCCAAAGACTATTTAAGACATAAGTTGCCTTTTATTTTACAAACAAAACCTCTACCTTGCCATTTTGCACAAAGAAAACCGGAAATCCAGCCAAAATGACAATTTCTGCCAATGGAACAAGCGGATTGTACAAAACGATTCAAACCAGGAAATGTGTAGGGTAACAAATTAATTTTACGTGTTCAGCAAAATATACTTAGGAGTAATATTTGTAGAGACAGATTAACCATGCCGAAAAAGACAAGGGAGACTAAAATAACAGTTTCTGGCTCAGCAGCTGTCCTCAGCCAGTCAAACCTAACCCCAAGTGGTGCACCACCCGAAGCTTGAACACGTGACCTATTGATCAGAAGTTCAACGCTTTAATTATTGAGCCACGAGCTCGTTGAACTTCTGTTCAACAGGTCACGTGTTTGATTCTCCGGTGAGGCCCCACCTGGGGTTGGGTATGACTGGCAGATGATGGCTACTGAGCCAGAAATGACACTTTTAGTCTCCTTGTCTTTTTCGGCATTGTTAATCTGTCTCTAGAAATATTTCTATTTAGTAGTATTTGCTGAACACATGTTAAATTATTTTTTTTACTCTACAAATATCCTGGCTCGAATTGGTTTGTACCACCCGTTTGTTCCGTTGGCAGCCATTTCTCATTTCGGATGGAATTGTGGTGTTCTTTTTTGGAAAATGCAGGGTCTCCCTTGTCTTTTTCGGCATTGTTAATCTGCCTCTTCGCCTACTACTACTACTACTACTACTACTACTACTACTACTACTACTACTACTACTTATAATACTACTTCGGCTATTACTACTACTACTACTACTACTACTACTACTACTACTACTAACAGCCGCTGTGTGGCTGCTGGCGAGGCTCGAAAATGAGCTCTAAGGCAGAGCGGGATGAGATAGTTCCGTTAACGATCGGTAAGTGTTCATCAAGCTAAGTAATTTTTCTAGATACGTATGGGGGAGATACGTATGGGAGGCTCGAAAATGAGCTCTAAGGCAGAGCGGGATGAGTTAGTTCCGGTAACGATCGGTAAGTGTTCATCAAGCTAAGTAATTTTTCTAGATACGTATGGGGGAGATACGTATGGGAGATTACTGAATGTTGCTCTAAGAACGGAAACGCCACTGAGCAGTCTAATGCAAAGTGGTCACCTTTCTATTAATAATAACTTTAAAAAAATATAGCTTTTTATGGAGAATAGGGGAAGGCAAAGAGTGTTTTGTGAGACGAGTTTGAACCCATGCGAATTCACCTCTTTTATTGCACTGATTTTTCGGGTATCTAGCCTACATGACTGTTTCATCTCCTTCTCGCCATCTGAACCCTTGCAGGCTGTCGCAAACTAAAAAGCAATCACCAAGTTATGTATCAATGACAAAGCCAAGGGAAACGAAGATGGGCGTAATGCCTTGTACAGCATCGTCAGTCAGTAGATTAATGGTTAATTGATCGCCTGCATGGACGTCAGATGGGGGTTCCAATACAAACCAGAACCACTTATATTCCGTTTTAATTAGGGAAAATATTATTTTGCCAAGCACATAGCATTGTCCGTAATTTCAATGGTCAGAAAATTTCTTGTGGCAAACTAAGAAAGCTTCACTACCTAAAGTCAAATGAAGTTGTCACATCTTTAGACCGTAATGGCTGCAGTAGCGTATAGATTTATTTATTATTGGACTGAGTCATCCAACGTGGACTTGGCAGCTCATCTACATAAAATACTGAGCACAATAGGCGGTTGGCTGCTCGTATTCATCTTGTAGCAAAGATTTTCTGGCATTTTGTCACCCATTTGGTAGCGCCTGCTCTTCCAAGTTTGTGTGAAAAGGCTGAAACGCACCTCAAAACGTTATAGCTTCTGCAGCAAAGCGAAAATTTTATATCTGTTCGAATCCAAGCAAACTCCAAAATAAGTTCTTGCGGATCGTTTTGAGCTGGCCATTTCCTGTCAAATGCTTGCAAGTCATAGTTGTAGTAAATGAAGTTTTGACTATAAGAATTGAATCGTACGTGATTTTATAATTACCGGCCACCAAAGAAGAGGGGAAGATGGATCCACAGGTTGATCCTGCCACGAGTGAAACAATCTTCTGCAAAGGCTTTACACAAAAAAGTAGCATGCATCTTTAGTTGCCTGCTTTAGAACACACGGGTCCTCAGTTATTTTTTAAGCTGGGGGGAATAAACGTATAACTGGGTATCTGCAGACCGAGCCAAGCAATTCTGTTGGACTAAATTAGTTATTCAAGTCAGATATCTAATCAGGAGTTAATTGCCTGTTCACTCATAAATGCCTTGAAGTTGTCTTTTCGGACAAGGATTAAACGAGCTTATGGCAAGGAAAACGTATTCAGCAGCAGGATTAGGGCCAGGATTGCACGCGCCCTCAAAATGTACGCCACTATGGCTAACATATATATCTTGCCAACCCAATCGGAGACCAGATATCGCAGCTCAACCAGAAAAAAAATAAATTGCGAAAAGTTGGTCGTAAAATGGCAACTGTCTAATATTAATTAAAAAGAGAGCCTGGTAATCAACTGGTGAATTCAAAATCGATTGCTAGAACCGATGGAATTCGTAAAGTTCAATATGTTGTGCGGTAACAACCTAAATGCGAAAATTTCAAGGCACACGGTAGGGCCTCGTAGATCAGGTAGTTAGGATGCTGACTGTGTTAAAGTCCTTGCGAGTTCAAACCCTGACAAAGTGGTATACTTTTCCCCCAATTAGGCCCAGTCAAATTTAAACGTCTCCAAATGCCTAAAGATACTTGCGGACACAAAATTCCTAGCATTTAACAAAAATGTAGTTAAAATTGTCATGACCTTAGAGAGGGGAAAATGTTCGGTTAGCTCAGGCAGTCCGATTATGTTTTCTAATACAAATGTTTAAGAAGAGAAAGAAGACTTAGTCAAGCTGTTAGCAGCTGGTGAACAAATGGCCGTAAACCAAGCAGCGGTAATACCTTCATGCTTTGTTGGTTATCTATCTGGTAAATCGGTTAACATGAACTCCCATCTGGTATGCCCCTCGTCCGGGCCTCTTAGTTTTCGTGGCATAGAAAAAAGCAGTTTAAAAATTTTCATGAGACACAATAATCGGAGTGCGCTTAGTCTGCACGAGTCCCCAAATTCTGCTGAAAATATGTTTAACATACACTAGACGCAAGTCCACGTCGTATCAGGCCCTGTTTCCCTGGCTAATTCAGCTGTGCCAAAATATCCCTACAACTGTCTCTGATGATGGGTTCGAGAGAGAATTCGAAACATCAGGTCAGTAAGCCCCATGTTCCAGTAATCGTCTCTTCTTCTGCCTATTTCGATTAGTTACCAGTGCCTGGAAGAGGCCAGATACTGATACTTACAGTTCATTGTTTGTCTTTTTAATTTCCAAGAACTCTAATGCGCGAAATTTGAGTAAATCCTTCGTAGGAGACCTTATCAGTACCATCCGAAAGTCGATATGAAGATTTGGGCTGAAAGCCATCGGCTACTGCAGTCTAACCGCAATATAACTGTGAATATTATGCGTTTCTACCGACATAGACGATGGATTTCAGTTAAAATACTCATATCAACTTGCAGACTGAGATTGAAAAGGTCTCTTCTAGAGAATTAACCCCAAGTTCACGTATTTACTTCCTCGTTAATTAAACAAGACAGGATGGAAACTGGGTTCACATACCATAAAACACATGATGAACCCTGGGGGACCCACTAACAAGCCAAGCCCCTCGTAGCTGCGTCAAGCAGCGAGACGAGATCGGTGAAAATCGCGTGTCTGGGTTTTTAGCTAGTATCTGTGCTGTCAGTATGTTAACTATATACGTGATTCATTGCTTTTCATCAGCACAACTCGGGTATGCCTGAAGTTATAAAGATGAATTGAAACTCGCAACTTAAAGGGATTTCCGCTGATTGGATGCCTTTGTCCTCTACAACGATGTCAAACGACAGTGGGGCCCTCTCAACGGGATCCCTATAGTTACTCCTACCCTCGTTAAATCCGAGTCCCAGTGTGGGTCTCAGCCACCGTGACTAATTTCCTTCATAGTAAGCCTAACCCACCGAATTTACTGGTGCATATTTGAGGAAAGAAGGAGTGATTCCAATCAAGCGCACATCCAGCACACAACGCCTCCCTATAAACAACTTGACACTCTTCGAGACGGCCAAGATACGCTGAAGGTCGTGGCATGGATGATTTCCAGCACGCACGCCAACGCGTTCCCACACTACATTGAAGATGGGTCTGTAATGGCTTCTCCTGTAAGTAGGCCTTTTAGAACGTTCACTTGCTTTAGATCCAACTAAAGGCTGGTGCGTGCAAAGTTTAGGGACGTGGGTATGAGTGCAACACGCAGCTAGACTCCTATTTATTGCCAGCCCATGCGACTTCACTAGCCTCTAGGCGTCTGGGCTTGGCTGTGAGAGGAGAGAGAGAGATAGAGAGAGGCGAGTGTGGCACAAGTCTGTCGCATCATAAAAAATGAATGCGCATGTCAGGGCTATGGTTACTCCGCGGGGAAGTGACGGTCATCATCTCTGTTGACAGAAAAACTACCGCCTATTAATGCTGTCTTGTACTTAAGTCAGTTAACAATGGCTCATCCAAAAATGTATAACGTATTTAGGACAAGAAAAATAAGGAGGAACTTGATGAGGCATGTCTTATCTCTCTCATGCTTTCTCTCTCTCTCTCTCTCTCTCTCTCTCTCTTTCTTCGATATTTCGGGGTAAGTTATCAACTGAGCCTGGTTGGATGGTATTTGTCCTACTGGGGTAATGGTTACTCCTTAAAAAAGTGCCTGCAAATAATCCCGCTTACCTAGGCACTTTTTTAAAAACAACAAGGAGATGGCCAGAAAGTTAAAATGTCGGCTAAGGGAGTTAACCTGCAATTTCATCTTTTTCGATTGTGGTAAGACTGAACAGTGAACTAGTGAATTTGTAGGGTAAAAATATAAGAAAAGATTCCATTGGACAGTTAAATTGCACATTTCATCAGAAACAGTGTGGTAAACGAAAACGTCTTAGTAACGTATTTCATGCTTTTTAATTGGCTATCGCATGTACCATGACATTGCGATATGAAAACCACAATATCACTCATTTAACTAGGAGAATCGAATCAAAAGCAAATTCGCTCATCGAGATTGCGACTAAGCATACCACAGTGTAAGCTTTGGAATAGAGATGTGTCAGTTATTCTATTATATGATTCTGTTAAAAATTGCATACTTTCTTTACTTCAACTAAGGGGGTTGATCAGTTTGCCTGTGAACAACTACTGAACTCCTTTGTCTTTGTCAGTAATATCATTCTGCCTATATCACTAGCCGCTCTGCGGCTGCTGGCGGGTTTCTAGAGTGAGAACCAAGGCACAGTGGGACGATTTCATCCTGTAACCGATCGGTGAGTGCCCAAGTATCTTTATATATATATATATATATATATATATATATATATATATATATATATATATATATATATATGGCAAGGACGTTATACCGTACTTCCGACATAGATACTAGCTAAAAGCCCAGACAAGTGTTTCGCCGATGTTTCTGCTACTGTGTGACACAGCAACGAGGGGTTCGGCTCCTCAGTGGGTCCCCAGCGTTCTCTATGCGGTTTCTGGTATATGGACTCCAGAGAATAATCGGGTAAATAATTTCTGAAATTATTAAGTGCAGGACATGGAGTCGAATTGATTCGGACATGACTTTTTAGGGGTCACATCCGAAATTTCAATGAACATTTGGGTCGAAGACAATCAACCACTGTGGAATAACCACGTAATGCCCATTCTACAAACAAGTAGTACTACAAGTAGTATGAATCTTATATGGCAAAGACGTTATACCGTACTTCCGACATAGATACTAGCTAAAAGCCCAGACACGTGTTTCGCCGATGTTTCTGCTGCTGTGTGACACAGCAACGAGGGGTTCGGCTCGCCGATGTTTCTGCTGTTGCTCGTCGGAAAATCGAGGTTTACTCGTGAATTTTCAAGCTGGTTACACCAACCAATCGTCAGACGAAATGAGAAGTGACAGTTGGGATTGTCACGCTGGAGGTATAACGTCTTTGCCATATAAGATTCATACTACTTGTAGTACTACTTGTTTGTAGAATGGGCATTACGTGGTTATTCAGCAGTGGTTGATTGTCTTCGACCCAAATGTTCATTGAAATTTCGG